>CAUYQU010074583.1:0-62214 GCA_963574635.1 Cheracebus regulus
AGAACATGCGGTGTTTGATTTTGTGTTCTTGTGTCAGTTTGCTGAGAATGATGGTTTCCAGGTTCATCCATGTCCCTACAAAGGATGCAAACTCATCGTTTTTGATGGCTGCATAATATTCCATGGTGTATATGTGCCACAAATATGGACAAAGGCAAGCAAGATGGATAAGAGATAGAAGAGCACTTCAATGAAAAGACAGGCGGCACGAGGCAATGTGACTTCAGGAGTTTAAGAAGAGATGCAAATGGGAAATGGAGTACGTGGAGCAGATTATGTGGAAATAAGGTTGAAACAGAAAAATTCAGTGCCAGGTAATCTGGAGCTATACAAAAGTTTTAAGTAAGAATTTATGTAATTGACTTTGGGTTTGGACGTGGCATTTTGTTGTCAGTGTGGAAGACAGGTAAGCAATGTGGGTGGAGTGAGGGGTGGATAAAACTAGAGATAGGGAAGCAAGTTAGGAGGCTTTTGTCAATAGGCATGGAAAATAAGAGAGACCAAATTAAGGCAATGGTGGCAGGGATAAAAAAGAAGATGCATGTTGTACAGAATTTTAGGAAACAATTGAAAACAATGCCATCTTGGTGGAGGCTTTATAGAGTAGATTTAACAGCTGGAGCCCTGTAGAAGGTGAGCGGTTATAGTAGTTAATATCTCTGAGATTCTTAACTTTAATAATTAAGTAATTACTTTTAAATAGTCAAGTCTAAGTCTATGTCCCAGGCTCTCAAACTTTACTTTTGCAAAGTGGGTATATTGATTAGGACTAGGTTCAGCTGTGTATAATATTAATAGGAAATACCAAACAATCAATAGTGATTCAAATGAGAGAAATTTGCCCCTCATGCAAAAGATGTTCAGGGCCATTTTCTGCTTCACCACCATCGGTATATTGCTTTCATTCTCAAGGTCACCTCGTTGTCCAAGATGGCAGCTGGAAGAACAGTACATCGTCATTCCAGGCTGGCAACAAGTAGGAAGAGGACAGGACAAAAGGGCCCAGTTTCCAGTTAAATCAGCTTCTTTTAGCAGCTTTTCTGCTATTTTTACCACTTTTCATTACCCGGATCTTTTTCATTTTACCACAGTCAGGTGCAAGGAGGATAGGAAATGCAGTCTTTTAGCTAGGTTCATTGCTATCTCAAGAAACATTAGTTTTCTATTACAATGAGAGAAGGGGAAATGTTTATGAGATTGCATTCAGCAGTCTCTGCCACAGAGATCTAGAGTCCTTTTTTCTCTCCCCAGAAATGTCTTATATATCTATTCCTTTTACCACAAGAATTCCTGAGAATGACAAGAACACCTACTTTTTCATTTGGAAGCCTCTTATCTGGCAACTCCAAAGTTCCATAGCACAATCTGAGAACTGAGAATAGAGTAAATGAGTCCCTGGGAAGCCTCATTTCTTCTTTTTCTGAACTACTATAATCATCTTTTTAAGTCCTTATCCTATTTATTTGCATTTTTCACTCCAATTCAACCTATACAGTATGGCAGGATTAGTTTTTCTGAAATAAATTTCAAATGATGACATTTCATTTGTCAGGAATCTTAATTAATTTTTCATAGCCTACTGAACATTCACAAATGCCCAGAAAACATTCAAAGTCCTCTTGCAGTTTCACCAAAAGCGAGATTTCCAGGCATACTTCCCATACCATACACTTTAGCTAAATGGGGCCTAACAAAATATGGAAAATCTAACCTCTGTGGTTTTGCTCAAGTTACCATAACTTTTTACAAATTCTAGCCGTGCAATTGCATAGGGCTGTAAAAATTAGAGGATACACAGGACTTCTTGAATTCCAGTTTCCTCTCAACACCATTCATTGACAAGACATGCCAAGATCCCACTCTGTAACCACAGATACATTCTAAATGTTATGCTTAGAGAGCACATTTTTCTTAGCCAGAGCAATTAGGCAATAAAAATCAATAAAAGGCATCTAAATAAAAAAGGAAGAAGTTAAATAGTCTTTGCTGACAACATAATCTTATGTATAGAAAACTCTCCACCAAAAAACCCTGAAAAACCTCATAAAAAATGCAGTAAAGTTGTAGGAGACAAACTCAACATACAAAATAAATAGCATGCCTATATATTAAAAATGTATTGAAAAAGAAATCAAGAAAACTATCCCATTTATAATAGGATCAAATTGTACTTATAAATAAATGTAACTAAGGAGGTTAAAGGTCTATATACTAAAAGCTAGAAAATTGATGAATGAATAAAAGAAGATACAAATAAATGAAAAGATATTTTGTTTACAGATTGGAAAAGTTAACATTGTTAAAGTGTTTATGTTATCCAAAGCACTCTCTAGATTCAATGTAATCCCTATCAAAATTCCAATTAAAAAATTCCAATGATATTTTCAACATAAAAATAAACAAAGAAATCCAAAATTTGTGTGGTACCATAAAAATCCTCTACTAGCCAAAGCAATCTGGAGCAAAAACAACAAATCTGGAGGCCATCATACTACCTGATTTCAAAATAAGTTAAAAGCTATAGTGACCAAAACAGCATGATAATGGCATAAAACTAGGCATATAAATCAATGAAACAGAATAAAGAGACCAGAAGTAAACCCACATGTATATAGTCATGATTTTTGAGCACAGGTGTTATAATATATTATTTCCCCAAGAAATCATAATGAGGAAAAGATAGTCTGTTCAATAAATGTGGATGGGAAAACAGGATATCCACTTGCAGAAGGATGAAATTGGACCCCTTTCTTATACCATATTCAAAAATAAATTCAAAATTAATTAAAGTCTTGAATGGAAGACCTGAAACTATAACACTACTAAAAGAAAACATAACGGAAATCCTCCATTACTTTGGTCTGGGCAATGATATTTCAATATCACCCCAAAAGTACAGGCAGCAAAAGCAAAAATAGACAAATAAGATTACATCAAAAACAAAGCATCTGCACAGAAACGAAACCAACCAACAGAGTGAAGAGACAACCTATGGATTAGAAGAAAATATTTGCAAACCTGGCCAGACATGGTGGCTCATGTCTGTAACCCCGGCACTTTGGGAGGCCAAAGTAGGTAAATTGCTTGAGTCCAGGAGTTTGAGACCAGCCTGAGGAACATGGTAAAACCCCATTTCTACAAAAAATACAAAAATTAGCTGGGCTTGATGGCACACACCTGTGGTCTCAGCTACTTGGGGGGCAGAGGCGGGAGGATTGCTTGACCCCAGGAGGCAGACGTTGCAGTGAGCCGAGATTGTGCCACTGCACTCCAGCCTGGGGGACAGAACAAGGCCCTGTCTCAGAAAAAAAAAATTGCAAACCATATGTTTGATAATGGGTTAATATCCAAAATATATAAGGAATTCAACAAATAGACAAGAAAACAGCCAGATAAAAGTTTAAAAATGGGCATCTGACCTGAAAAGATATTTCTCAAAAGAAGACATACAAAGGCCAATGTCTATAGGAAAAAATGCTGAACATACATCACTAATATCAGGGAAATGCAAATCAAAACCACAATGAAACATCATCTCACACCTGTTAGGATAATTATTATTAAAAGGATGAAAGATAACAAGTATTGGTAAGGATGTGGAGAAAAAAGAAATCCTACGAACTGCGGGTGGAAATGTAAATTAAAACAGCCATTAAGGAAAACAGTATGGAGGTTCCTCAAACAATTAAAAATAGAGCCAGCCTATGATCCAGCAATCCCACTTTTGGGTTTTCCATGGAAATGAAATTGATATCTCAAAGAGATAACTTCATATTCATGTTCATTGCAGCAGTATTCAGGATAACCAAGATCAGTGTCCATCCACAGATAATAGACTAAAAAACGTGGTATATATGCAAAGTAGAATACTGTTCAGCCCTAAAGAAGAAGGATATTCTGTCATTTGCAACAACATGAATGAACCTGGAGAACATTATTCTGTGTGAAATAATCCAGGCACAGAAACACAAATACTGCATGATCTTACTTGTATGTAACTGAGAAGCAGAAAGTAGAATGGTAGTTACCAGGGGTTGGGGACTTGGGGGCATGGGGAGGTGCTTGTTAAAGGATACAAAGTTTCCATTAGATAGGGGGAATAAGTTTTGGAGATCTAATGCACAGCATGGTGGCCATAGTTAATGATAATGTATATTTGAAAATTGTTGAGAGTAGATTTTAAATGTTCTCCCAACAAAAATTAAGTATGTGAGAGGATAGACATGTTAATTAGCTTAATATAATCATTCCACAATGTATACAAATATGAAAATATCACACTGCACCCACAAAATATACATAATTATTATATGTTAATTAAAATTTTAAGAAAAAAGAAAAAAATAGAACATCTTCCATAAACCCATGCTAAACCACCCCTGAAAGTCTCAGGGAAGAACATATTGCTTAGAAATGCATGAGTCTGGCCATGTGCATAAGTGTTGCTTCCGTATCTCTGACATAGAATTCTACATTGTGTCCCTAACATGAACCCTGCAGTTACTAAGTGGACAGGATTTGTTGTTGCTGTTCACTATTATCCTTGGCTCCTTTTTTGACTCTACTCAACAACCCAATTTTTTTTTTTTGCTTTAAAAGTAGACATTGTCGCATTGTCTGTACATGCACCTCTTTCTTTTATCTAAGATATATTATTGAACTTACAAACTAATCATCAGCAGAAATAAAAGACCTGGGAGAATTATCAAGTGCCAGGGTCTTATTAATAAGGAAAGCTTTGCTTTCACATTGGCAAACTGATAGTCCCCTGTGCACCGGTCTCTTGAAAGTTTTCATGGTATGCAGTTCCTTTAAAAGTAAGTTTTAAACTTACTTTCGGTAGTCCTACCTGCTGCCTTTGGAAATGTGTTGTGGGAACACAGAGGGCTAGAATGAGGACATCTGAAATCTGTTTTCTACTTTTACCGGAGATCCACAAGAAGGTATTATATAAATTGTTCTGGCAGTTGATTCAGAGAAAAATTCCCTGTGTATACTATAAAATTTGTAGGACAATGAACAAGTCTTTTAATATTTTGAGCCCCAGTTTCCTCATCAGTATTTGGAAATTGGCACCTGTAGAACAATTCACTTTTCACCCTGTCAATAGCCCTTTAAGAAAGTGGGGCATTTCTTATTAATTATACCCTTTAAAAGGCTCAGATTTGTCTGTTAAATACTTTATTTAATGTTGTTTTCTAACTTAGGGTAGGTACATGTCCATTCTGAGATTCCATTCTACCTCCATTGGTTTCAGTTTCATCACCTATAGAATCAATATATTATAATATTATATTAATAGACAATCTGGGGTACTAAATGAGACAAAATATGTGGAAATTTCTGGTACATGGTAGGTGCTCACTAGGACTGGCTTTGAGAAATACAACTAAAGTGAAATGGAGGTCTTGCAAATGACAAGCTTCAAAGCTCTGTTATGGAGACATGTATTGCTTCTCAAACATTTTCTGAGACTACCTACCATCTGCCCTGCTATGTGCTGTGTACTGGGGTTACAAAGATGAATAAGCCATCACTCCTGCTATCAATGGATTACATGAGTTAATGTATAGAACAGTGCTTGGCAGAGTAGGACCCAATAAATGTAAGTTTTACTATAATAATAATAATTTCCTGTGGTTGTTCTTGTTGTTATATCTGCCTTTTCCATGGTCCCCAAGAAAATAGCATCTGAGCCAGGATTAACTGCTGATGCTCTGTCTGGGATTTATAAAGACAGATAGAATAAAAGTGGGGGAAAAGAAATTGAGGCAGGGAAGTATAGGAAGCTGTGTAGTGTGATGTGCTGAGAGAGCTTGTTGGAGCTGCTTGTTTGGCTTTGCAGATGTCTTTAGAGAGGCTGTAAAGAGAAAGCATACCACAGCACAGTACTTGAGAAGGAGAAAGAAGAGGGGATTGATCTGTTTGGCTCTCTCCAATCTCCTTTTTCCTACTATTCAAACTTTACCCCTACAAGATATCAATTCCTCTGCACTTTCCAGGTACATTATTTGGCTTCCTGAGTGGCTTTTGGGAAATTAGATCCTGAATTCCATGGTATGGTGTTTCATCTAAGTGCAAAAATAGCTGGGGAGAGAGAAACACTGGACACATGTCTGTCAGCCTGGTTGTGTGGCGTCTGTCATGGAAGAGAGTCCAGCTTTCCTGAGCAAGTGTGTGATTAGCCTCAATTGGTAGAATCACGCTGACCTGTACTAAGTGTGTCGATACAGCAATAGCCAATGCAAAACAAATACCCAAGGGCCTCTGAGTTGGGTGAAGCCAAGGGAATCTAAAGCTGACCCAAGATGTTCTATCTGTTCCCCTCCTGGGTCATTCTTGCTCTCTTATTTCTGGCTCTTGTACTACAATAAGGGGTCTCCTCCCAGTTTTGTGTGTGTGTGTGTGTGTGTGTGTGTGTGTTTGTGTGTGTGTGTGTGTATGTGTGTTCTTATTCCTTTTGAAAGAGAGAGAGAACAGGTCCAATCACTGGTAGAATCCTCCTCCAGGTTTTTTGTCATTTGCTGTATTCAAGACTTAAGCCATGAGAGTTAGAAAAACAAGGTATTGTTTCTGCTGCTGAAGCTGTTGCTGAGGCCACGATGACATTTATGATCTCCATCCTCTATCATTTTAGATTTTCCTCACAATTGGCCAGTATTTCAGCTAGTCCAGTTAATTGCCTGGTGGGATAAGACAGACCCTCATTCCTGATGGAAATAAGCTCTTGCTTGCCCAAATCTCTTTGGGTTTGTGGTTACTGTCATTGCCCATTGATGATTATTAGTTAGAATGGAAATATTAAAAGACCCTTCAGCGAACTGCCTGAGTCCCACATATAATCTTCCCTGCTGCTTTGATAACATAGTAACTTATTTCTTTGCCTGCAGTTCCACTGAAGGGATGGGCTTAAAGTAGCCAGGTCATAATTACAGTGTTTCCAGTTCAGTGGAGCCATTATTTAATTCTCTGGTGGATGTGCACCCCATACCAAGAATAAAGTATGGGGGCAGGAAGCACAATCCTGCAAGTGGTCCCTGGATGTGAGAGTGGACATACTTACTTTCACCCCTTGATACCTGACCCATATACTCTAGCTATTGTAGAGTCAGTGCCATGTATAGATTTTTTTGATTCAGTACATATTCCATATTCTGGAAGCTGGGAAGCAAGGCAAGGTGATGTGTTACGCATCGTCGGTTCCTTCACAAACACCACAAATATCGACCTCAGCTCTCTCAGCAGTTGGGTCCACTTGCCCCATGAAACGTTTCTCAGCAGAATGTACAAAGACCCCAGGTTTCAGAACACTCCCAGAGGACAGAAGGAGAGAGATTTTATTTGCTTGGCTCCTTGCTTTATTCGCTGGTTAAAGTTCACCTTCTCAGGAGTTAATTTATGCACACTTCTAGGTTGTGTCATTTAGTCCTTTAATATAATGTTATTGGCAGTTAGTATTATAAGTACTGCTATTATCATCCATCATTATCATTCTTTCTATGCCAGGAGAGAGAGGTGCATAACTTTACATTTATATCTGTATCTGTAGCTCTATGTATCATGGTAAATACATGACAAACATACGTAATGTGAATGTTGGAGCTCTGAGCAGGAAGCGCTAATGCTGTTGGGGATCAGAGGCATTCGCTATGGAGAAAGGATTGCTTGGAAAGCAAATTCCAGGCACAGGAATAGCATGAACAAAGACCCTGGGACAAGATATACTGGGAAATGTGCAGGAAGGCAGGACTTTCCAGTTAAGCAGGAACAACATCATATAGGACCCTAAATTTCTATTGAGAACCTTGAAATCATTAAGATACTGGCAAATTGCTCATTGTTATCCTTCCTGTGCTTCAAATTCCTCATTCCCACAATAGGAATAATAATAATGCCTACCCAACTGTTTTTTTCTTTTTGAGACGGAGTTTCACTCTTGTTACCCAGGCTGTGGATTTCACTCTTGTTACCGAGGAGTGCAATGGTGGGATCTCAGCTCACCACAACCTCCACCTCCTGGGTTCAAGCAATTCTCCTGCCTCAGCAGGCATGTGCCACCATGCCCAGCTAATTTTTGTATTTTTAGTAGAGATGGGGTTTCACCATGTTGACCAAGATGGTCTCCATCTCTTGACCTCGCGATCCACCTGCTTTGGACTCCCAAAGTGCTGGGATTATAGGCCTGAGCCACCGCACCCAGCCCCAACCTGTTTCATTGTTAGACATGGAACAAGCATTTCGTAACCGTTATTCATTATTAGGCATCAGGGGGTCATGAAGTATTCTTGGTGGCAGAGTGACATGGTCAGATTTATGACATTGGTGTAGAGAATGGATTGGAGGGATTGAGCATCAGATGCAGAGAGACCAGTTATTTGCTGATATGATACTGTAATAACCTCAGGAGGTGATGGTGACCTAAACTACACTATAGTCAGTGGGAAAGTAGAGGAACTATTTAAATGGCAAAATGTACAGGACTTGATAGATAATTGATTGAAACTAGTGAATGAAGGGGAGGGAAGACTTAAAGATCACACCTAGGTTTTCACTTGGGTGACTTGGTGACTATAATGAGATAAATTAAGAGAAATACAGAAGGAAAAGAGAGAAGACAGTGTTCAGAAGGAGAGCATCATCAACTGTGCTGAACTGGAAAGGGCCCACCAGATTTGGGCAAGTAAGGACTTATTTCCTTCTGGAATGAGGGTCTGTCTTATCCCACCAGGCAACTAACTTAGGTTTGTGGTTACTGTCATTGCCCACTAATGATTATTAGTTAGCATGGAAATATTAAAAGACCCTTCAGTGAATTGCCTGAGTTCCACATATAATCTTCCTTGCTGCTTTTACCACATAGTAACTTCTTCCTTTGCCTACAGTTCCACTGAAATGATGGCCTTAAAGTAGTCAGGTCATACTTACATTGTTTCTAGCTCAGTAGAACCATTATTTACTTATCTGGTGGATGTGTAGCCCATACTGAGATGCATCCATTGTGTTTGTATTCATGATCTTTGTGACAGCACTTCCTGGAAGTCATCATTATTATTATCTCTTCTTTACGGAAGAAAACACTGAGAATCAGAGTTGTTTTGTGAACCCCTAACGTCACACAGTTGGTTGGGTGCAGCATCTAGTGTGGGTATTCACTGATTGAAAATAACAACAGCAACAACACAAGAATAACACTCTTATTGAGTGTCCACCATGGGCTAGGCCTGGTACTAAGTGCTAAGAAGTCAAGAAAAGTACAACAGCTCCTGCCTTCAAGGAGATCACTGTTTTTGAAGCCACATAAGAAAAACACATTTAAATTTACCATGGAGCTTTGGACAGAGTAAGTGGGGAGGGAGCACAAAGAAGTTTTGTGCTTGTGCTGGGGACATGGAAAAGATTTTGAAGGGGTGCAGTTGTTTTAGCTGACTCTTGGAAGAGGAGTAGGGATTTTCCAGGTCAATAGCTGGGGTGAGTTGGGGCAAAGGGCAAAGAGACAAGTAGGAATTTTAGGTTATGGAGCAGCAAGTACAGAGGTGGGAGGATGAGAAAGAGCCTTGCATCCCCAGGAAACCCAGTGTGGCTAGAGGTAGGCTGCGGCTACTTAGTGGGGTTTGAAATGCCACATTAAGAATTTTTGACCTTGTCTTGCAGACCAAAGGTTCTTAACTGGTACATTTCAGAAGGTCTGTGAAGTCCCTGAAATCTTACTCATAATTCTCTATCAATCCCAGTTGTCTCAGAAGTTGAGGGAGGGGCTTCAAGAAGAAGGTATCGAGGGCTTATTAATGTCAAATTTTAAAATAGATATACATCTTAGTCTTCTTAGGAGTTAATTGTATTTTATAGAGAAAACCCTGTGTAATCTTCAGATTGCTGAACATTTCTTATTCTACCAGGCAATCAGTGTGGGTCCTCAGAATCAGACAATTAGATGTGCAAGAAATTTATTGGGAGAAATGTTAATAAAAAGTAAAAAGGGAGGAAGCAGAAGGCAGGAGAAACATTCAGATTGTAATTCAGATACAACAACTCAGAAGGGAGAGAAAGACGGAAGGAAGACTGGGCAGGATGAGCCTCAGACAGGGCATATCTTTGAGTGGGATTTTGCTAGACTGATTGGGAGTTGTCATGCAAAACTTGCCCATTAGAGAAGTCCTGTTTGGGGTCATGAAAGGCCTGAGTCTCATACCTCTCTTACTGTCAGTGGCTAAGAGCAGCTCCGAGGAAGTATGACATCACATCCAAATCCATATCACGTAAAATTCAAAAGTGTGGCAACAGCAGGCTGCCAGTCAACTACACTCCTCACAGCAGGTTCTTTAAAAGGGAGGTTTGACTGCTACACAATATTTTAGATTCAGAAAAAATGAATGTAACAGAGTATCAACTGGTTACTTCTGTTCCCAGAATTATGGATAGGTTCTGCATTGAGGACAAAGATCCCAGTTCCCCACATTTTAACACTAACTATCAATAATTGGGACTACTGTGTCACTTGCTACCCAGACTTACTAGAGCTTTCAGAACTGGTCCTGTTATAATCCAACTTCTCCCCTCCCTAATTCCATGTAAAAGAAGCATAACATTTTGAAGCTTATAAAAAAACATAATATTTCTGCAGAAGAAATGCCCTTTCTCAAGAATGGGGGTGGGAGCAAGAAGTAGCTCTAGAAAGTTCCTTGCAGAGACTGGGATAATTAAAAGATGTGCAGACTGGCATTTTACTCTCTGGATAAGTGAATTTATTAAGCTCAAGAATCTTTAGCCTTGATGTTATCTTAGAAATGTGGTAAGAAAGTTTTTGCAAGAGCTTGACGAGTGAACATGAAAGGTAGGAGGTTTATTTGGTCATAGAGAATAGTATATTTTTCTTAACGAGTTTTTCTGAATATAAAGGACTGGTGGGAGCAAAATGAGCTATGAAATCGAGAAGAGACTATAAAGTTATCTGACTGGGAATAGAAAAATGATCGTTTAGTCCTAAGGACAATGACAAGGATGACCTTAGCTGTTCACATGACTGCACGTGAAGGGGCCAAAAGGGTAAAGAAGTGGCAGGTGCTGTGGGGCAGTGCAGGAAGCTACCAAGCAGGCAGATGTTCACTTAAAATGCCCGGGGAATGTTCCAGTGACATGGCTGAAGGAAACATGGCTATCCCAAAACAAGAGGGTCTTCAGAGATGTGAGAGGTTAGGAGGAAGCCAAACATCACTCTAAAAAAATCTATGCACCCAATCCACTTAAAGACCCACAAACTCCTCAACTTACTAGGTATGACTGTAAGTAGATAACTCACTGATTTGGTTTGAGTCTGTGTCCCCACCCAAATCTCATGTCAAATTCTAATCCCCAGTGTTGGAAGAGGGAGGGGCCTGGTGGGAGGTGATTGGATCATGGGGGCAGATTTCCCCCTGCTGTTTTCATGATAGTGAATGAGGTCTCACAAGATCTGGTAGTTTATAAAACTGTGTAGCACTTCCCCTTCTCTCTCTCTCTTCCTCCTGCTCCCACCATGTAAGAAATGCTTCCCCTTTCCCCTTTTGCTATAATTATGTTTCCTGGTGCTTCCCCAGAAGCAGAAGCTCATACAGCAGCAGAATGGTGAGCCAATTAAACTTCTTTTTTTTTTATAAACTGCCCAGTCTCAAGTATGTCTTCATAGCAATGTGAGAATAAACTAATATACCAACTTCTTTGTCACAGTTTCTTCATCAGTAAAATGGAATAATAATCATAGCTGATCTTGCAGTATCATTCTGAGTATTAGGCAAGTTAGTATGCGTGAAGTACTTAGAACAGTCTCTTGCTCATTCTATATTTTATTGTTTCAAAGATGCCAGTGTTGGTTGGACTCATCACTGGTTTATGTACCACTAAGAGAGGTGAAAAATGCTTACAATCAAACTATGATAGACCATTTATTGAAAATCACATTGCTATTCCAGAAATGTTGATGCCTCAAAGAGCATATATTAGAATTTATGAAAAATGGTAGTGAGTTTTCAAGAAACATTATCCAATATATTATTATACTTGTAATTGTTGCAATTATTTGTAGACATCTCCAAGAGAAGATAAATGACAAAATCAGAGTGTCTTAATCCATTTGGGCTGCTGTAACAAGCTACTATTGATGGAGTGGCTTATAAACAACAGACATATGTCTCATAGTTCTGGAGGCTGGGATATCCTAGATCAAAGCACCAGCAGATTTGGTGTCTGATGAGGGCCTGCTACCTGGTTCACAGATAGCCATATCCTTGCTTTGTCCTCAACATGGCTGAGGAGGCCAGGGAGCTCTCTGGGATCCCTTTTATTAGAGTACTCATCCTATTTATGAGGCCATAGCCTTCCCAAAGCTCTAGTTTCTAGTATCATCATCATGGGTATTAAATTTTAATTTAAGAACTTTGGGGAAACAAAAACATTCAGTCTACAGCATAGTTAAGATCAAAGATGGCTTCCCTTTCCTATAAGGTAACCATTTATACAAGAAGATGTTGATTTTTCCTATTTTTTTGGATCTTGATTAAACTCTGGAGTAATTATACTTGGAAGAGCAAATGTAAGAGTACAGGGCTTTCTTATATAGTTATGCATAAAAGCTTTGCATATACAATTCAGAGCTTTCTTATATGGTTGTGGAAATTGTGTACTGGGTAACTATAGGGAGAGTGGCTAACATGGTATACCATATGAATCTTGCTCCCTAGGGTTGAGCACTTCATATCCTGTGTGAATCCATGTAGTTTTCCTGCCTAAATCACACAGCTAAGTCTACACAGCCTCATCTCTGATCCTTTAATTCTGATAAGCCAGCATCACAGCACAAGACTTCAGCTGGGAAAAGAAGGAATGGATGAGTTTGCAATCAATTTTGAGATTAAAGTTTTAAATTGCTCACTTAGTAATGAAAAATGATTAGAAATGATAAAATCTGCCTAAGATGTTGCAAAGAAATTGGAAAGAATGATCTGTCAGAATGTGGTTGAAGGTGTTAATGACAAAAAAGGAAAATATATTCGTGTTTTCACCACACCATATTGAGAATCCTCAATAACATGGTTATATAAAATTGAGAGGAAAACTGTCTTTTGACTCAGAGAAATCTTTCTTCCTCCTAAGAGACAAAGACAAATGATAATGAATTAAGTACTATTGAAGAGAAGGGTTCCAGCAGGTTCAAGGAGTGGGAAGGGATTAGTCTTGAGAGGGCAGCAGAGGAGACTTCTTTGAAAAGCTTACATTTTATTTTTTATTTTTTCAAAAAAAATTTTTTTAAATTTTAGATTCAGATGGTACATCTGCAGGTTTGTTACATAAATATATTGCATCATGCTGGGGTTAGGGCTTCTACGGAACCTAACAACGAAACAGTGAATGCAGTACACAATAGGTAGCTTTTCAACCCTTTCTCCTCTCCCTTCTTCTCCCCTTTTGTGGTCCCCAGTGTCTACCATTTCCATCTTTACATCTGTGGGTACCCATTGTTTAGTTTCCACTTATAAGTCAGAAGATACGGTATTTAATTTTCTGCTTTTGGGTTAGTTCACTTAGGGTAACTCCAGCTGCATCCATGTTGCTGCAAAGAACATGATTTTATTCTTTTTATGGCTGAATAGTATTCCATGGTGTGTATGTACCACATTTTTTAAATCCATCATTGACAGGCATCTAGGTTGATTCCATGCCTTTCTTGTTGTGATTAGTGGTATGTTGTGATGAACATCATATGAGGGCACGTGTCTTTTTGGCAGAATGATTTATTTTCTTTTGTATATATACCCAATAATAGGATTGCTGGGTTGAATGATAGTTTTATTTCTAATTCTTTGAGAAATTTCTAAACTCCTTTCCACAGTGACTGAACTAATTTACATACCCACCTTTTTCTTTTCTCTGCATCTTCACCAACAGCTTTTATTTTTGACTTTAAAAAATAGCTATTCTGACTGGTGTGAGATGGTATCTCACTGTGGTTTTGATTTGGATTTCCCTAATGATTAGTGATGCTGAGCATTTTTTCATATGGTTGTTGGCTGAAAAGCTGACATTTAATTTCATTCTATTTTTTTAAAGAAATGTGTATTTTAGGTTTGGGAGTACATGTGAAGCTTTGTTACATAAGTGAACTTGTGTCATAGGGGTTTGTTGTACAGCTTATTTTGTCACCCATGTATTAAGCCCAGTACCCAATAATTATCATTTATGCTTCTCTTCTTCTTCCTACCCTCCACCCTCAGGTAGACCCCAGTGTCTGTCATTCCCCAAAGGCTGACATTTTAAACCAGCCCAAAATATAATAATTGTAATCCAAAGTTGTGTCTGATTTCTGTTAGTGATAAAAAAGATAACTTTCAAAGAGGAGTCTTTTAGTAACTCATGCATTAAGGACTAAATGTTTGTATCTGCCCCCACCCCCAAAATTATATGTGAAACCCTAACAACCAGTGTGAATGTATTTGGAGTAGGGGCATGAGGAGGTGGTAGAGTTTAAATGAGGTCATAAGGGTAGGGTTCTAATCTGAGAAAGCTGGTGCACTTATCCAAAAAAAGGAGAGACACTGTGTGCATGCAGAAGGGAGGCCATGTGATATGGTTTGAATGTTGCCCCCAGCCAGATCTCATGTCAAGACGTAATCCTCAATATTGGAATTGGGCATGGGGCATGGAGCAGGTTTCTCATGAATGGTTTAGCACAATCCCCCTTGGTATTGTCTTCACAAGAGTGAGTTCTCATGATTTCTGGTCATTTCAAAGTTTGTAGCACCTCTCCCTTCACTTTCTCTTGCTCCTGCTCTGGCCATGTGACATGCCTACTCCCCCTTCTCCTTCTGGCATGACTATAAGCTTCCTGAGGCCTTCCCAGAAGCTGAGCAGATTCCATCATCGTGCTTCCTGTACAGCTTCTTTTCTTTATAAATTACCCAATCTGAGGTGGTTCTTTATAGCACTACAATAATGGACTAATACACTATATGAAGACAAAGGGGGTGTCTGCAAGCCAGGAAGAGTGAACCTACCAGAAACTGAGTTCTGCTGGACTTTAATCTAGGACATCCAGCCTCCAGAATGGTAAGAAAATAAACTTTTATGATTTAAGCCACTCTGTCTGTGGTATTTTGTTATAGTAACCCAAGTAGATTAATGCACCACATCTACTCTGTTTTCTAGCTCTATTCAACTAATTTTAGGCCATAACAATAATATTAGTTCATAATTCCCCAACAATACAGAATAGTTTAGTTTTTGCCTTGCTTTTTATCCATCAAATTTAATTAGATTCTCACAATAGGCCAGTGAAATGTAAGTTATTTTCATAGGACTATTTATAAATGAAAAAATATTGAGGCTCCGAGTTTCAGCTAATAAGTTGCTCTAGATTCATTGCTATTTCTACTCAAATCCAAACACTGTTTTAGCCAGGACAAAGGTCAGAAGCTCAGCGACTCTAAATCATAACAGCTGCATTTCCCCTCCCCAGCTAAATATTGTGGTGATTTTACAGGGGAAAAAAATGAAATAAGTTTTTTTTTCTTAAAAGAGCAAAGCTTCCAGACTTTTAGCAACTCTTTGAAGCCTAATGCCATAAAGTTGGTGACTTTTTGGGGATGCATGGTAGGAGGGAAAGTAGAAAAAGCCCTTATTATAGTGACTGTAAAGAATAATCCTAGAACATATTTGATCTATCTTGTATATGAACTATTCTTCCAAGGATATATGTTCTAAGCAATTATATTAAAACGTCAATTAAGAGCCTTATCAGGTATGGTAATGCCTCAGGTGTAATTTGGAAAGTGGGATTATTAAGGTGCAAAGACAGCTTCAAAACCATCAAGCAATCACAGTCAGTCATGGTGTTGAAGTACAAATAGCAGCAATTGACATTTGAAACTGTTATCTAGACTCTCTTGTTTATGTTCATACAGGGGCCCAATTTTTATAGCAGCAATGAGAACTCTATTTCTGGAGGGCCCTCCTACCCTGCAGGTTACAATAATCTCTGAACCAACCTACAGTCCAGGAGACTACAAGTCTGGAAAAGCTCTCTGCTAATCCTCCCCTACTGTTTTTTACACCATTCTTCAAACTGTATTTAACATTAAGTTGCTCTCTGGATTGATTATTGATTACACTGGAGCACATGGAGAAGCTGGCTAAGAGGCAACGTTCTTTACGAAGTTCACTCACTTAAGTTTACAGAGGATGTAGGTGAGTCTAATCTGCTGGAGTCGAAGGATTTAAGGAAAAACAGGCTTTCCCTAAGAGTAGCTAGCCTTGTACGTTAGCTCATTCCACATAAGAAGAATAGGGCTCCTGATTATACGAGGCCATGTGAAATTTACAAAATATCTTCTCAAATATGATCTTGATTTCTCTTTCTTCCATTTTCCTTCTCTCCTTCCCTCCTTCTGTCTTATCTCTTCTTCTTACCTCTTTTGCATCTTACCTCCATTTCTTTTCTATTCTTCCTCTTTTTCTTCCTTCCTTCCCCTCCCCATTCCCTTTCCTCCTCTCCCCTCCCCTCCTCTTTCCTCCAGTTCTCTTCCCTTCTCTCCCCTTTCCTCCCATCCCCTTTCCTCTCCTCTCCTCCCTTTCCCTTCTTTTCTCTTCCCTCCCTGCCTTCCTCTCCCCCTTCTCTTCCCTTACTTTCCTTCTTTTCCCTTTCCATACCTTACTTTTGGAATCAGGTAATTACTACTGGACACCGTGCCAAGAACAATGTGCATTCAAAGCCAAAATATTGTTAGTTTCAAAGAGCTCAATGTTTGTGAGATTGACAAATAAATAGGTGATTCTAATATAGGTTGAGAAGGGCTATGGTAGAAGCACAAAATGTTTCCTAAACAAGAAGCTCCTAAGCCCAAGTGAGCTGGGCATTAGGGAAAGGGTAAAGGTGGGAAAAGTTTTCTGTGCAAAGGAGCCCTGAGCTATTTTGAAAGAAGAAATTTAATATAGATTATAGACTAAGGGGAAGAAGAACTTTCTAGGAAAAAGGACCAACAAATGCCAATGATTTCTTTTTAGGGAGTACAAATAGTTTGATATAGCTAGGGTTGAGGATGAGGAAGGCAGAAAAAGAGATCAAGGTAAGGACAGGAGATGGGTTGGGGAATGAAGTTCTGGTCAGGTAGGCAATGGCCATGTTATGATGGCTCCCGTGTGCCATATAAGGAAGTCTGGATTTAACCCTGAAGATAATGAAATATCATCATTTTGGGGAAGAATCACAGTGTGGTTAAACTCTAATGAGATTTTTAAATCCCTTGTCTGCCTTCTGGATTCAACCAAATGTTCAGAGTGTTGTTGCACTCTTAGACTTCATCTGACCTATAAGCTGTCTTTACTTTGTAGAAAGTAGGAGAGGAGTTGCTGAGTCAGCACCGCAGGGAGACAAGTGTGTAAGGAACATGGATTATTCATGGGGCCTGTGCACTGTTCCAGGTGCAGCCATGATTGCTGTGGACTAGGCCCATTTGTAATGCAAAGGCATGGCAAGAAAATCCATTTTCTCATTTTCAGAGCCTATTTTATCTCCACGCTCCTGCCCATGTTACGAATTTAGGCTGATAAAGTGAAACAGGAGGCAGAAGAGCAAAGTGAAATTTCTGATGACTGTTTGCAAAAGGAATTTTTAGATGCCAATTTGTGAACTCCTTTATTCAGAAGGAAATGATTCATAGAGAATATATCTTGAGTCCTGGTGGTATAAAACAATGAAGAAAGGGTTTTGAAGTCAGACAAATGTGAATTTGAGTTATGTGACTTTGAGCAAGCTAGCTAGTTTCTCTGCACCACAGTTTCTTTGTAAGTAAAATGTGAGTGATAATATTGTGGGAGATGAAATTTTTGGCCCCAATTCTTCACCTCTTCCTGGATCCTTGATCTTTACCTTGTGACTTTGAAGTTGCTTCCACTAGAGGCAGAATATACCTTCTGGTCCTTCTATTTTTTTCAGACACATGATTTACTTTGGCCAATAGGGTACCTGGGGGTAGGGAAGAGGGAAGTAACCATGCCATCAGACTCAATCCTGGCCTTAAAAGTTATCCCATGGTTCTTTTCCCTTCTTGTACTTCTGCTATTGCTGTGAGAAGAACTACCCTAAGATTTTGCAGTCACCTCAGCCTGAACTTCAATAAAACAAACTTTCACTCACTCCACAGCAAGGAGTCAAGCATAGGAGAACCTCTAGCTTGAATCTGAGATGTTCGGCTCTGCCCCAGTTGACCCACAGATGTGAATAAGAAAGAATAATTTTCATTTCAAGCCACTGTGTTTCGTAGTGGCTTGTCATGCAGAATAGCAAAACGATACAAACACTGTGATAGACTGCTTCTGAAACAGCTCCCAAGATCCTTTCCTCATCATGGTCACTCCATGGTATATTTTCTTTTCTTTGTACGTGGGCTGGTCTTGTTGATCTAGTGACTTGCTTTTAACTAATAGAATATGGCAAAAGTGATGGAATGGGACTTGAGGTTAGATTATAAAAGACCATGAGTGCCACCTTGTTGACACCTTCTTTCTCTCTGCTTACTCATGTTGAGGAAGGAATGTGCCATATGGAGAGACCTGCATGGAAAGGAACTGAGAGTGCTCTCTGACTAAAAGCTAGAAGGAACCAAGGCCCTCAGTCAACCATCTATAAGACACTGGATCTTGCCAGCAGCCATGCAGTGAGTTTGAAAGCAGATCTATCCCCAGCTGAACTTTCAGTTGAGACTTCAGCCTAAGCAGACACCTTGGTTGCAGCCATGTGAGACACTCTGAAACAGAGGGCCCAGCTAAGCCTCAGCCAGATTCATGAACCTCTAAGGAAACTATGAGCAAGCAAATGTCATTTTAGGCTATGTAAATTTGGAGGTAGCTTGTTTCACAACAATAAAAATTATTACATTTATCTTGAGAATTTCCTGGGGAGAAAAAGCGAATTGCATATATAGGTCATCCTATGCAGAATAATAGTACCCCAGAGATGTTCTAGGAACCTGTGAATACATTACCTTACATGGCAAAGTTTTCCTGAATGCTTTAAGATGGAAAACTTTTCCTGGATTATCCAGTAGGCCCAATCCAATCACATGAGTCTTTAAAAATGGAGAATATTTTCTGTCCATGATCAGAGAGAGACATGTGATGTTGGAAGAAGTGTCAGAGATGAAATGTGAGGGGACTAAAACTGCTATTGCTGACTCTGAAGATGGAGAGAGGGGAACCCGAATCAAGGAATACAAATGGCCTCTAGAAGCTGGGAAAGGCAAGAAACAAATTCTCTCCTGGAGCCTCCAGAATAAAATGCAGCCATGCTGACACCTTGAATTTAGCCCAGTGAGACCAATACTGGAATCTGATCTCCAGAGCTGTAAGACAATAAATTTCTGTTGTTTTATGCACTAGTTTATGGTAATTTGTTATAGCAGCAATGGTAAATGGATACATAGAGTAGCCTATTAGGACTTAGTGAAAATAGGTTTTCTTTATCCTTTCTCTTTCTCCCTTTCTTTCTTTTTTCTTTTTTTGAAACAAGTGGATTTAACTTTGTATAAGAGCAGTTTATATACAAACTTCATGGCTTATTTGAAGATTATGGGGAGAATATCTTTAAGCTCTTTGAAAAATGCCTGGCACACAGCAAGCAGTCAAATGTTAGCTCTGATCTTTATGATTGCAGTTGTTATTATTTATCCAGAGGCTCTGATTTCAATTCTCTGTTCCACCAGGAAACAGAATATTCTTTATTCCACTGAGGAACTATGATACAGCCAGCAGTGAAAAGTGTTGGACAGAAGCCTTTTTTTTTTTTCTGGAAATCCCAATATTCAAACTTAAAATTATTCTACAAAAGTTTAGGATCATTTGTTATAAACTTGTTTGTTTCTGAAAAATAGCCATAGTTGGAGGCATTTACTCTTATGGGTAAAAAGAAGTCTCAGGACATGAGAACTCTCCTCAGATATCTCATGGGCTGTCAAAAGGGAGAGGAACAGATTTTTTTCTGTTTGTCTGGTCTCACTGGGTAGAAGGGGTAATGGCAGAAAATTGTGAACTGAAGAAGAGTCATTGGAGCTGCAAAGAACTGAAGGCTCCTCTAAGGATACTTAATAAATGAAACCAGTGAAGACAAAATTAAAGTATGTATAATAATTCTATAAAGGTGTGGTGGAATGCACCCTTTCAGTTCCCAAGGAGACTCATTCATTCTACAATCTAGTCTAATGAAATAGCTATAGATGTAAATATGTATTCAAAGATTTTTTTAAAAAATAATTTTTACACTGACAAATAAACATTTTGTTGCAGTGTTCCTGTCTCCCAGGTTTGGCTCAGTAGATGGACCTCACTCCAGAGTTCTGATCCCAGTTAGTGATATTAGAAGAATATCTTATAAAGTTAGGTGATGCAAAGCAGTTCTCTAGATTGAGGATCCCGTGTGTTGTAAGAAGTAAGAAGAGACTGGGTGTTTTGATTTGCCCGTCTCTAACTCAGTGACCTGAGGTAACATTTCTAATGAGTTGGATGTCTGTGTCTTCTTGGCTTTGTGTGTGTTATTATCTCAGTTTCCCATGGTTCCTCCTTGCTTAAAGGATAAAGTCTTCATTACACAGCAGAACATTAAGGGCTCCATCACAAACTGTTCCCCATCTACTTTTCCAGTTTTATCTCCTACCAAACCTTACCAGACATTCCAGACTCCAATTAGTCATTCATTTATCTCTTTCATGTCATTTAATAATAATTTACAGATCATAATATGGCCATGTTAGTGACTCTCAAGGTATTACAGTTTAGTGGACAAAATAGACATTTAACAAGTAATATAAAATAAAAATATAAGTAAAATTGTGATGAATACCCTGAAGTTAAGTTATAACAGGGGACTATGAGTGGCAGGAAACTAATTGTATAATTGGGGCAGGGGCTAATCATGGAGGTGGTCAGGAAGCCCTTTAAAATTTTGTTGGACTGAGGCATTATTTTGTGTTATTGCTGTATCAACAAGGCCCAGTAGCAGTTTTAGCACAGAGCAGGCATGCAATAAATGTTATTTAAATACATGGATGACTGAAAAAATTGACATTGACAAAGGATAATCTGCACACTGTATCATAACCAATTAAAGCACACACACATATTGTTTAGGAGCACATATTAATGTAATTAGATATTAAGTAGTACTTTACAATTTACAATGCTTTTGCATGCAACAGCTCAAAGAATTGTACACACACCAATGAATAAAATTCTTGTGTTTATTTTGTAGAGAATTGAGACTATGAGAAAGTTGCCCAAGGTAACATATCTAGTAAGTCAGTCTAGTAAGTAATAGAGGCAGACATAATGCTTTGGTTCTCTGTCTCAAGTATGGGGCCTCATTCTTTATTTACAAAGAAATAAAGGTGGGATGATTTCAATAATATAAGAATAAGTGATGAAAACCAACACTTACCTGGGTAAAATATTAAACAATCTTATCTGTTTGAAGGAATAAAAACACTCTCAGTGCACTGAAGAATCAGGGTCAGATTAGGGAGAAGAAAACTCAGAGGGGTGAGCCTGGCAGATATAGCAGCTTGTCACCCAGGAACACTTGTCAATCCAGGAAGAGACAACGGAGAGGATGAGATGTGAGTCCAGGACCCACTGTGGATGGGGAGCCACAGTAAACCACTCATGCTTTGAGCTGGGAACCCTAAGGCCTCCACTCAAGATGGGACAGTGAACCAGAAATAGTTTTTTTTTCCTAGGGAGTCAATCACTATAAATGGCCTAATGTCAAGTTTCATTGCTAGTGCCCCTAGCCACTGCCAGAGGCAAATCTAAATTCTTCTTGGAGCAGGAAACTTCAATCTAGGCCTCAATTATTTCCATAATTAATATTTTCCTCTAAAATATTCAGAACTCAATCAAAAATAACCTGAAGGGAAGTGTCCCTTGACAAGTTAAATTTCATTTCTCAAATATCATTCTGCTCGTGGAGCTTGGTTTTATCTTGAGGCCATTAAAGGGTTTTCAGGAGGGGACTGTAATGTTGAGGTGCATTTTCTAGAGAGAAATCTCTGAAATCTCTAAGAAGATTGGGTTAGTGTTCAGTTAGAATTATTTTAACCAGCTTCCACTTAATTGATTGACTAGATTAACTAATTTAGAGGATTAAATGCTGTCCCTCATTCCCTCTGTAAACATTCTGATTGATATCAGGAACTAGTACTTTCATGTACTTGTGTTCCAGTGAGTGGAGTCGTATGTTTTCAGAGTTACTTGTGTTAGCTACCAAATCATTATGCAAGTTATAGTCCTTAGTGTAGATATATAATTTGATAAATATTTTATAAGCCAATAAAATATTACTAAGAAAGGACAGTTTTCGTTGCAATGAAAGTAGGCTGAACATTTCAGAATAACTCAATAGAGGTGCATACAAAAGAATTACCATAAAGTATAAACAAGAGAAATTTAATGATTCAGGAAAATTACAAAATTTTGGAAGGATTCTATATATAGAGAATATCTCATATATATATGTATTTTGAGACAGGGTCTCACTCTGTCACCCAGACTGGAGTGCAGTGGCTTGATCTCTGCTCACTGCAAACTTTGCCTCCCGGGTTCAAGCGATTCTCCTACCTCAGCCTCCTGAGTAGCTGAAATTACAGGTGCCTGATATTGTGTCTGGCTAATTTTTGTATTTTTAGCAGAGACAGGGTTTCATCATGTTGGTCAGGCTGGTCTTGAACTCCTAACCTCAGGTGATCTGCCTGCCTCTATCTCCCAAAATGCTGGGATTACAGGTGTGAGTCACCACAGCTGGTCATATAGATCATGTCTCAAAATTTTAAAGTTTGTATTTAATTGGAAATTATATGGAAATATAATTTCTTGCTGTCATGAAAATTACATTCTAGCTTCCACTGGAATTTTGATACACGGAAGATTTTCATATAAAACAGACATATATCAATAATATATATTATTAACTAAAATGCTGTAATATTCTTTTTAATATAATAATAATAAAATATGCAGTATATTCCATTTTACCAATCACTCCATATGTGAACACCATTTATCCTTAATGACTGTTTTAAGACTCATCACAGAGAAGGCATTCAAGATTACTTAGTATTGAATAAGTCAAGATGTAATCTTTCAATATTGCAATCATTCTTCTCAGGTATCTCTCAAATGTGTCAATGTCAGTTGAAAAATGTGAAGCTCACTCTCAACAGCAATGGCCCTATTTTCTCACAGAACTGACTCATAAGGCACTTGACATCCAATAAATCTGAAAATCTGGTGTTGTACAAACTATTCTTATTCTAGGTTATTCCTTATCCTGAACTTGTACAATTGATTTTTAGAACCTCAGTTTAAGAGTCTGTATTAATTTGTTCATTTTATAATTCCAGAAACATTTATAGAATGCTACTATGTATCAGACACTGGCCTAATTATCTCTATAAATAGGCATTTTATTCATTTTGGCCCATTCATTAAATTGCTTAAGTTATTTTGGAGTCTTGAGTCTATTATCTAAAATATTAGCTATTTTTATCAACTGTTCATCACCTAAAAGTTTGACAAACATGTTATTTGTGTAATTATAGAAGTCATTGAGGGAAGATGTTGAAAAGGACTGGACCGAATTAAAAGACAGAAGAAACCACTGTAATATTTATTCCAGGCTGTCAAATTCTTACTCTCATCCAGCTGAGGCTGGATGTGGAACAATTATGACAAGGCGGAATTTCAGATACGCAGTATGACTTAGGGATAGCGTGGTACCTCTGGTAATGTTTAAGAAGCTATCCAAGGTGAGGAATAAGGAGGTCCTGTTCCAAAAGGAACAAGGCCAGTGCCCAAGGAACATCTAAGAGAGAAGCAGCTAGGACCGTGGCCAATGTGGGGAGAAGAAACCTGAAAAAGTGGCGAGTTAGGCTCGTAGAGATAGAAGGTAAGTCTTTAGACATTCCCTAGGAAAACGGTAGGTGGTCATGACAGATTTTTTTAATCTCATTCTAAGCTTATCTTGTGTGAGTGTGCCACAGTCTTTTCATGAGAGTAAAGCTAAATGGAAATAGGTTGACATTAACATACAAATCAATCATCTTTTATACTACCAAATCTGGTTGGGTCCTTACTTCACTCTGTTGCTGGAAAGGAGTATTAGTTAATTGCAAGTGTAAGGCTCCCTGCCTCCAGACCAAGAAACAGCCAATCAGGAATTGTATAAATATCCTTCTAATTATACCCTGTAGACAGAAAGAATTGGCACTTCCTGGCCAAAGGGTTAAAGAGCTTTTCTGATGCTCTCAGCTGGCAAGTAGCCCAGAATTGCCTTCTTCTCATGTCCTGGTCTCCTTTGCTTGGAGTTCTTCAATATTGGGAGTTTCTCTGTCCTGTTGAAAGAGTGCAGCTCTCTCACTGCCTTAGCCCTAGGTACTGGGACAAGGTACACGTGGAAAAGTTCTAAAATGCATTAATTCTACAAACATTTATTGACCACTAACTATGTGCCAAGCACTCTTCTAAATGTCTGTAGTACACCACTGGGTAAACAGAAAAAGAATCCTGCATTCATGGACCTTTATCTAGCAGAATAAGAAAGATAATAAGCACTAAAATCAATCAAGAAGTAATAAATGTAGTTTCATAGAAGGTCATAATTACTATGGGGAAAATGCATAGTAGAGGTGCAAGGGAGATAAGAGATGTCCAGGAGCTGGATGGACAGATTTGACCAAGAGGCCTCAAAGAGAAGGTGACATCTGAGAAAAGTCTTGAAACAGGTAAAGGAATGAATCACGAAAATCATGTGCTAGAATCCTAGGCAGAAGGAGTGTAGTAAAGGCTCTGAGGTGGGAGTGAGGTTAGCACCTTGGCCATGAGCAGAGTCGGTGACAGGAGAGTCATAGGAAGTCAGAGAATTAAGGAGGGACTAGGTCATGTGGGCTTATAGGCTTTGTAGGACTTTGGGATTTTACTCTGAGTGAGATGGAGAGCTAATGAAGTGGACCAGTGGAATGAGATTATCTGACTGAAGTGTTAAAAGGATCACATTGCCTCTTGTACTGAGGACATATTAGAGGCAAACAAGTTGGGATGCAGGAACATCTATGAGGAAGTTGTAAGAGTCCCAAGAAAAGATTTTGGTGCTTTGGCTGGGGATGATAACAGTAGTGAGAACTAATTAGATTCTCGGTGCATTTTGGATGTAGATCTAATGAGATTTCCTGGTAGATTGGCTGTTATATGAATGAAAGGGATGTTGAGCATGACTCCAAGGTTTTTGACATCAACAACTGGAAAGATTTAGTTGTTAGAATTGTGATGGGAAGGACTGTGGATGGAGCAAGTTTCAGGGGGAAAGCAGAGTTCAGTTTTGGACATACTGATTTTGAGATGCCTACTAGACATCCAAGTGGAGACGGTTGAGTAAGCAGTTGGATACATGAGTATAGAGATAAGACAGAGGTCTAAATGTTCGAGTAAGCAGTAGCAACGTGAGTATGGAGATGAGCACAGTGTTTTCTTTATTATGGAGAGCTGACTTTTCTGTTTAATCCCACAGCAGTTTTCTTGGATGGGAGTTGGGAGGAAGTAGATGCACCTGGCATTTTTTTCTCTTGCACCTTGTGTCTGGGTGGAATACATGTCTGTATTAAAATATTCCACCTTTTCCCCACTGTGCTTCTGAAGCTGCAACCCTGCCAGTCTTCAAAGATAATACTTCTCTGATTCTTGACATTTCATCTAGAACTGCATTGGACTTATGTGCCTGTGTTTGGATGTAGTCCTTGATGCAGCTAGTTTCACTCCACATTTTTGCTATTTTCTTGAAAATTGCCCCCCTCCTCCACTATTTCTCTTCGTTCCCAGGAAAGTTGGATCCACTGGCCTAGTGGTTATGGCAAGAAGGAGTTAACAGCAATAAATTTGGTGTTGACGCCTTGTTACACCACCAACTGTTCTTATGATGTTATCGCATCAGCTATTATTCACTGTTGTAGCAAATTCCAAAGGCCTCATCTTGTTCATAAGTATATCATGAGAGACTGTGTTATGTGGCATTAGATTTTGTTACATGACAGATTCTGGGATATTTTGCTACATGTTAGAGATCATGTTACATGTCAGGTTCACTTTCTCTATGATATTATCCTGAGGTTTAATAGAATCTATTCCAAGTGAACCCATGATGGCTCCATGGGATCAATTTACTTTTTCCACATGCTAATAAAACATATGTTTGTGACCATTTATCTTGCCAGGGATAAAATTATACCTACACATCTTAATTTATTAAGATTTGATTACCTCTTCTGCTTGGAAATTAGACCACGTTTAGCCTTTGTTATTTCGGTATATCTCCAATTCTTTATGATTTTCTCATGTAAGTATGAATTAAAAATTTTATATGCACAGATTTTCATTAACACTATGTCACATTCAAAGTTGGCAAGAGATGTCATTTTTTTAGAAAAAATAAAGACTCTTCTAGTAGAAAAAGAAGACCAAGTGGTTTTCTGACATATGTTTCTATATTTACAAATAAACTGGTTTTAGAGATAAGTTTATAAATTTGACATAAGGTTTAGTATTTCCATTCTAATTTCTTTAAATTTTTAGTTTTCTTATGCAAACAACACAGGAAGCCACAAGATTTTTAGTCATGGTCTAGCTGTGAGTATACACAGAAAATCCTCTTCTACACATTTTGTGGTTTAGTTGAAAAATTATGGCTTTGGGTAGAAAATCAAGGATTGAATCCTGGTTCTGCTTATTGACAAATTCTCTAACCTTGGAAGTCACATGAATTCTAGTAAACTTCTTTTCATCATCTGCCAAATAGGCATAATCATAAACGTGCCACAGTTTGTTGCCTTTTATCCACTCAGTAAAGTTATTGAGTACCTGCCATATGCAAGCACTATGATAGACATTGAGGATGAAAGATGAAAGATATAACCCAGGTCCCCAGAAAAATAATTGTCTCAGAAATAGATGCATAAGCAT
Source organism: Cheracebus regulus (assembly GCA_963574635.1). Taxonomy (NCBI): domain Eukaryota; kingdom Metazoa; phylum Chordata; class Mammalia; order Primates; family Pitheciidae; genus Cheracebus; species Cheracebus regulus. The sequence goes on from CAUYQU010074583.1 coordinate 27,019, forward strand.
ACTAATAAAATCAAGTGGGGTCATTTCAGTAATAAAAGAAGTATATTGGAAATGTATCCTTTCACTGTACATTAAGAGGTTTTTTTTTTTGGCTGAAGTCTATAGGCCAATTCTGGATTCTCTTTATATTTAAAGTTCTTCAGATACATTAAGAATTAAAAATGGAAAATTCTCACGAAATAGCTTAGCTACCATGTAGCCATGAAAAATATAACTTAAATGTATGCTCTGGCTGTGTTAGAACCTCTTTGAATAATAAAGTCACTGATGAAACAACACTCTCCATTCTTTATGGGATTTAAAGCAAGCTACAAAGTCAAAGGTAATATAAAAGGTTATATGAAAGCTACAAAGTCAAAGGTAATATAAAAGGTTATATTCTCAAAACATGAGAAGATAATATAAAAGGTTATGTGGTATGATAAAATCTATGGCTTGATAGGTTTTTTTAGCCTCTCAAAATTTGGAATAAAGTGGATACATCTAGTGGAGATAAAGATCAAGGATATATACTTCAAGGCCAAAATGCCAGTATTCAGTTCTGTCTGTGGCTTTACTAACTGTATAACCTTAAAGAATTCACTTAAATTATCTGTCCCTCCTCAATTTCCTTCCCTGAAAAATGGAGAGAGTGATAGGGTTGTTGTGAGGACAAAGAATAGTGCCTGGAACATGGTAACTATGATATAGGTGTTTTCTATTATAATAGTATTAATACCAGTTGAAATATTGAAAACTGATAGTACTAAAAATGAACTTAGTATTCTTTAGTTAAGGAATTTGCATTCAAATTCCAGGTGGCATAACCCATGAAGGAAAATATAAGATCACAAAGATTGGAAATTGAGAAGTAAAACTACAATATTTGCAGATGATCGGATCATCTACTTTCAAAATTCAAAAGCATTTTACAAGCAAAATATTATAAATAATAAAATATTTTAGCACCATAACTAAATCAGTATTAAAAAACTCTATTGTATTTTCGTACACTAAAATAAATATTGGCCCCAATTGTTTTATTAAATAGCTATAAGACCTTGGTTAAATAATTTCCCCTCTCTGGTCTTGGCATTTGATCTATCTGTAAACTGAGGGTGTTTTGTTCAGCCTCTGCTCTGTTCCCTTCCAATTCTAATGTATGATGGATTTCCAGATGTTTCTGCCTTATCTCAACTTGTCAGTGGTGCCTTTTAATTAAAAAATATTCTTTGATATTTGCTGAAGGAAAAGTGTTGTTTTACATGATAATTTTGATATACTCTTTTTGATATACTCCTCTACTGAGTTTATAACTTAGTAGCAACTGAAATATTAATGATACCTAATATTTTCTTAATCAAAGGTAACAAGATATTTTCATTTGTATAATACATTATTTCATGGGTATTTAACAAGTACATAAGTAATGTGAGTACCAGACAGGATGTATTAAACTCAATAAAAGAGGTAGAAACTGAATAGTTTTGGGGAGGATTTCTAGTTAACAGTCACTTACTGGTCACTGATGCTTATTTCCTTTTTCTTTCTTGGATTTTATAAAATTATAGTACAGGATTAAATTAAAACAAAAAAAACTATCATACTGATTTTTTTTCTGTATTGTTTGCTTATGTATCTCCAGAACCTAAAAGGTACCCCATTTCTTATGAGTACTTAATAAATGTTTGTTGCATGAACAACTGAACAACACAAAGAATAGAAATGAGGCCATTTGAATATGAGATATTTCAACAAATATATAAAAGACAATGCACATGGGAAAGTTCAATTTTAGTTATATGGCAGATTATATAACCTAACTGACCCTTTTGATGAAAACAACTAGAAGCTGCAGGTTTTATGTGAGTCTTTTAATTAGCTATCAAGAAAGGAAGGAGGTAAAAATCGACGTGAAAATAGAAACTCAGAAAGATAAGTGTAGCTCTGCTTACTGGTTTTCCTCTGAAGGTAATTGATGAACACTGGTAACCTTAAATTGCATGGCTTTGAAAGCATCATGGACAAGAAATCAAGCCTAATATGAGGACTTTCCCCTTCTTAAAACTGAGAATGCCTTGCAGTAAATCCTTTGATGAAGTTTAAACTTCCTAATTCTGAGAAGGTAGCAAGAAAAAGTGTCTTAATCTTGTGTGTTTGTCAGAGAAAAAAGCTATCTAACCTAAGAATTTTAACTAAAAATTAGCCATGATTGAAATGTGTAGCCAAAATTGACACCACCTGAGTTGTTAAAAAGAAAAGAAAAGAAAACAAACAGTAACAACCTCTCAATTTGATAACTAAATTAAAAGTGTCCTAGATTTGTAGTATCAAGAATTCTTGGCAGAGAAAAATGTCACAACTCTTTGCAGAAGTCCTTGAACCAGGCTCAATAAATATCTAGTTTCAAGGAATATAAATTCCCAGTTAAGAATTAAAAAATACTGAAGCAAATGAACACCATGACAACTGGCAGAAACTACAGATAAAAGGATCAGACTGAACCTAAAACACTTCAGATATTACAATTACTAGGGAGAATATAAAATAAACACATAACAATAAATCTGTTTTCTGTAAGTGTCTAACAAATGATTTAAAAATTCAGTGGCTTGCCAAAATAAGAAGTATTATATTTTGCAAGGGATTAGTAGGTAAGGTATGGTTTTTCTTTTTTCTTTTTTTTTTTTATGGGAGCTGATGGGTTTTTCTGAGCTTCAGTTCAAGTTGAAGGTTGGCTTTAGATCTGTTCCATGTGCTTTTTATTTTAGCACTCAGGTAAAAGGCACAGCAGCTACATGGGGCATGCTTTTCTTATGGTGGGTTGTAGTAGTGCAAGAGACCAAGCCAAGTAATGCAAGCACATTTAAAACTGTGCTCAAATACAGCATATGTCATGTCTGTTCATATTTCATTGGAAAAGCAAGTCATTGCCAGCTCTAACGTCAATGGTGCAAAGGAGAAAACTCCTGCATGCTTGGAGAAAGAGGAGAATGAATATTTCATGAACAACAATCCAATTTACTAAAATAAGCTTAAATAAGGGAGGACATTAATTATGATCAGACTATAAAAATGACCAACCAAATTTCAAAAAGAACCTGAGAAATATTTAAAAGTGGAAAATAACATTTGCAATAAAGATTCAGTGATAATTTTATAGCACATTAGACACAGCTGAGGAGAGAATTAAACTAGATTATATAGCTGAAGCAGCATAGAGAAACTAAAAGATGAAAAAATGTAAATAGGAGGAGAAAAGACATGGATGGAGTGAGATATAACAAATATTTGATCAGAGAAGAAGAAAAGAGAGAATGAGGAAAGAAATGTTTAAAGAAATTTTGGCTGGAAATTTTCAAGAACTTAAGACAATAATCACATTCAAGAAGCCTAATTAATTTCAAACAGGATAAATGAAAATAAATCTATACCTAGACCCATACTGCCAAAACTGGAGTAAAATTCACATTATAGTAAAATTTCAGAGCAGTAAAGGATCAGAAAGCATATTTAAAACAGCCAGAGGAAAAAAAATTATCTACAAAAGAATACTAGTAAGTCACTCAGCTGACTTCTGAATAGCAACAATGGTAGCCAGAGGACAGTGGGATATTTTTCATATGCTGAGGGAAAATACTTGTCAACTCAGAAGTGTATAACCAATGAAAATATCTTTCAGCAATAAATGCTAAGTAAAGTTATCTTCAAACAAAATTCAATTTAACCAAGAGATCCTTATTACAGGAAATTGCAAACTTCAAGGAGACAGAAGTTACCTCAAATCAAAGGTTGATTTATAAGATGAAATTATAAATGACAATAATAATCAGTAACTAAACAAATAAACATTGATAGTGTAAAACAAAAATGTTTAAGCAGGGTTAAAATAAAACAGTATAAAATGAAAATACTGTATATAAATATGGTGAGTAGTCATAAGAGAAAGCATAAAGTTATCGGTAAAATTAGGACTTTGGAAAATTAAGTATGCAGGTTAAATTTCTAGAGTAAAAAATATAAAAAAGAAATGTGATAGAGTGTAGAGAGAAAAATCTGAATCAGAGAAATAATCAGTGTAAAAGTAGGCAAGAAAAAAATTAAAAGAAACATCGAAAAGCCAGGTTAAAGAGAAAGTACACAATAGCATCATAGTAATAAATTTAAATAAATAATTGTTATGGTAAATGTAACTAAACTAAACTCCTCTTTTGAAAGACAAAGATTATGAGGGTGATTCTGTATACAAACTTAAGATAAATACTGTTTACAAGGGCCATCCAAAGCACATAGACATGAAAGACTGAGAGTTAAGGAATGGAGAAAGAGAGATGAACAGACATGGAAATAAGTCTCTGATAAACTGTTGCCATTTGTGGTATTTGAAAAAAAAAATCACTTTTTCCGAGCTATACTGGGCACTACATTCAAATATAATTTTCAACTTTAAATGTGTAATTGGCCATTTCTTGATGTGACTATCGACCCTCTCCCAGGTTAGTTGGGATTACTTTCCCTGATGTAGTGGCACAGGCTGTCTTGAGTAAAACATTGCCCAGATGCAGCCCTATCCTGTTGTGTCATTTATCAATAGTAACCTGCCTTTGGTATGAATTTGGACTTTCACAAGGGTCTCCCCTCAAGGAGTTTAATGTGACATTTTCATGCAGGCTGTCAGGAAAAAGATTTTTAGAATGGTGAACTTTAGAACTTCTTGAATCATCCAGTGGCAGCAATCAGCTCTTTTGCCTTTGTGTGAAGCTGTTTGTGATTAGGAGATATTTATTTGGTTTAGGTCAGCCCCTGACATCCCTAGCATAGCTGAGTGGAAGTCATTATGTTTTTTTTTTTTTTTTTAATAGTTCCTGAGTCAAGATTTGTCTACTAAATTCTACTGCCTCTGTGTGTGTGAGGATGTAGAGTACATTGCGTTAAGATGTGGTTTTTGGGTATTTAGCTAGGCTCACTTAACAGACCATGGGGCTCATTTCTATACATCTGTATTGCAGAGTACATGATTCAGGTTCATTTCTCAACAAAGTGATAAACTGCTTTGTACTAGAGACCTTGAAGGTCTCTAATAAATAGATGGAAAATGTTAATGTTAAAATTCACAGTGTTGTGGTTCCACTGACACTTTGCTGCTTCTTGCTTTTGTAACTGTTACGTCACATTTTCCATTAGAGTTCTAGGTGATGTCCTCAATTTTTAATTCCTCTTTTGATTAATGCCACACATACCCATCGTGTTAATTTTCCTATAGCAGAGTTTCAGACATGTTGCTTTTGATCAAAACGTTCCATCAATCTCTGGTGCTTAGAGAAATTAGTCAAACTACCTATCCTAGCCTCTAGGCCCATAATGATCTGACTCTATTCATTCCCTCAAAACAAATTTTTAAAAAGCAATATTTCCCTCTTGTCATCCTCAGTTCTTTCTGTCAAAGTTAAAACTTGTTCTTTGTACACATTCTGTTTCCTGTTTCCTTGCCTTTGTTCATGTTGTACTTCTGCCTGGAGTACCACCCCTCACTCTGATTTCTGTAACAAATCTTATTATTATCTTGGTAAGTTCTGGGAAAAATGATTTTCAAGTGTTATTTTGTATAGGTAGAGACTAACTGAATAGTCAAAATTTTTGTGGCCAGAGTAGGTAAAAACTAGCTAAGTAGTTTCCTTAAAGAGTTCTTTATTAGCCAGTTTTTTCTTGAATGTGTTGAATATTGCCATAGATTCTAGCTGTGTGTGCTTGATATATATATATATATATATATATATATATATATATATATATATATGTAGAGAGAGACAGACAGAGAGTAGAGAGGGTGTGGAGAGAGATTGAAAGAGAGATCTTGTGAATATATAGGTATACTTGGAAATGGACATTTCACCAAGACTGAGCATCTTTTTTCTATAATGTCTTATTTTAGTGGATAATGCTAAGGATAAGTAAAAAAAAATATATGTTTCTTTCCAGCCAATAAAGAAGTTTGACCTAAACTCCTAGAAAGGAAGGTTAAATGAACTAATTCACACTTCTTTCTATGTACACAGGACATTTTTGGGGTGTTGCAGACAGTGTGGAAAAGCTCAACATCATAGATTCTAAAAGCTGTGTGGATCTGGTCAGTCCAGCCAAGTCCATAGAAAATGTTCTTCAAGGTGGACACATTTTGTTAAGTGAATGGTCTCTTACAGATCCAATCTCATTTTTACTAACTTCTCTGTCTTCATTTCTGACTTAGAGATAGGTAGAAGAAAGAAATGCAAACCAATAAGAAACAATGGTCATTCCATTACAAGATTTGATATGATTTGAGAAAGTTATTACTAATGATATGGACTAGCAGTTTTCATGTCTTTTTTTTTTCTGGCAGATTCTTAGGGAGTCTGAAAAACACCTTATAGACCATGTGAGAGGTAAGGAAGAGGCTCTCTTGGACTGCACTGTGTCCTCTCCAAATTCATATGTTGAGGCCCTAACTTCCAATGTAACTGTATTTGGAGATAGGGCCTTTAAGGAGTAATTGAGGTTAAATGAGGTCACAGGGTTGGGACCCTAATTTAATAGGACTGGTGTTCTTGTGAGAAGAAAAAGAGGCACCAGGTATGTGAGCATACAGAGGAAAGACCATGAGAAGACAGAAAGAAGGCAATCACACACATGCCATGGAGAGAGGCCTCCCCAGAAACCAACCTTGCTGATACCTTGATCTTGGACTTCCAAGCTTCAGAACTGTGAGAAAATAAATTTCTGTTGCTTAAGCTGCTCAGTCAGTGGAATTCTGTTATGGCAACCCTAACAGACTAATACGGAGGTCAAGTAGACAAGTCTGGTCTCTGTATTCCTATTGGAACTGGATTTACTCAGCTCCTATGAGTTTTATCTATGGGAGTTTGAGATTAACTTTCTCTTTCTTTTTAAATATGTTTTGCTGTTTAAAAATTGAAGCAGATAAATCTAAAATTGTAGAGCAATTTGTCCATGTGTTGTAATAGAAACATTTTTCCTGGTGCTGGTCCCTTGTGTCTATAAGTGTAAAGTTTCTCTCCAAGTCCACAGGCTCCTTTCCTTTATACTCTACATGGCTGGTCACATCATTAAAATATGAGTTTTTCTGATGGCACAGAGAAGATATCACTTATCTTTGTGACATCTCCTTCCCCCGTCTCTTCTACCCCTTTCTGCCAATGCATACTTAGTGATGTATACTTAGTAATGTTGAATATGTAAGTAAATTTGACCTATAGAACAATGACCTCTATAGCCTCCTAGACAATATATAAACCTATATTAAATCTTCTAGTAGTAGAAAGCAGAATAGAATACAAGTTTTTAAAATCTTTAAAGATTTCTTCTAAGAGTTTGCTTTTTCATAAGTAGTTCTAACCATTTTTGTCTCTATAATAATTTCTGTGCCCTCTTGTTGCCTATTCAGAAATTTTATAAAGAATATTCATCTGATATTGACAAAAGCACAAAGTTAGAATTAGAGAGCTATTACTGGACATCATTCCTATACATTTCCCATGATTATTATAACAATTGTAGATTTCAGTTTTACATCTTAATTAATCCTCACACTGCCCTGTAAAGGTTGGTAATGGTATTCTCTTTTTTCATTTGAGGAAATGGCACAAGAAAGTAAAAGCAACCAAAATTATACTGAAAATAAGAAGGGCATTGAAGGTTTGAGTTATATACTTTATTCTGCATCGTGTCTCTTGCTTTTTATGTGCTTAACTATGTAAAAAATAAAAGCTAGAGAGACATATATTTATAGGATGAATAGTCAGATATGAATCCGTATGGTTGATTATAATCAGGTCCAGATGGTTAGTGCTCTGAGCTACTAGAGACCCCATTTGATGCCCCAGTTACCTACCATCATACAATTAGGATCAGCCGACACTTAATAAAAGAGATGGCATAATTTGGTGGAAAGAACATGGGCTTTGAAATCTGCCCTGAAATAAGTTTTCAGCCCTGCCACTTACTACCTGTGAGAGCTGAACAATGAAGAGGTAACTCCTCTGAACCTCCATCTCTATTTGTGTAAAATGTGAATAGTAATGAGTTTCTTATGAGACGTAGAGGAGACAGCAAATGAGAGTGCATCTATGATTGCCCTTGACACAGAGTAGGCACACAGTGGGCATTCAATAAATGCTGGTTGAATCTGAATCTTAGTGTTATATATTAATACAAATTAGTGTAAAATGAAATCTCTCCTTGTTATGATCTGAATGTGCCCCCTAAAATTCCTGCATTCTCAACACTGTTTCATTGGGGAAACTTAATCCCCAACGAAACAGTGTTGGGAAGTGTTTTGGGAGGTGTTTAGATCAAGGCCTCAAGAATGGATTAATGCTGCTCTAAGAAGGGCTAGTGGGAGTAAGCACACACTCTCTTGCTGTTCAGCTTTCCAGTATGTTAGAAAACAGCAGCCAGGTCCTGCCCAGATGCTGGCTCCTTCATCTTGGGCTTCCCAAACTCTAGAACTACAGGGAAGTAAAAATCTGCTCTTTATCCATTACCCAGTCTTGAGTATTCTGTCATAGCAGCCGAAAAATGTACTAAGACACTCATTCACAGGGGTTTACAAGCCAACTGTTGTGATACTGAGGAATGAGGACATAAAGGTAGCCAAGGCCAAGTGTCAAATGAGAGAAACCATGAAAAGTCAGTGGAGAAAAAGATTCTTGAGGAGTCAGACAATTAGGACAACTGACTTCTTTTAGGAGGTCAGGCTCAAGCTGAGCCCTGAAGAAAGACAAGCTCTTATTTATATAGATGGGGGAAGAGGGAGGTGTGTGCACTGCAAAAAGAGAGAAAGAAACACCTTGCAAGAGACACGAGTGTTTGGAAAGAAGCGTAGATCATTATGAGTGGCGCAGATCCTGTAAGGTGATTTATGAATTGAACTTTACTATTTACAAAATCTTTTGCCCCATTGGAGCCTCTCCTCAGATCTAAGAGGAGTAGAGAACAAATTTCACTGTCTCCTTTTAAAGAATAAAGACGCGACTGAAACTCTGAGAGGTAAAGTGACTTGGCTAAGATAATACCTAAATCTGTAACAGAGTGGGGCATCAAACTCCAATCTGCTGCTCCTGAGGACTCAGGAAAGTGGCAGGGGGAGGGAGGGAATAAGACTAAAGAGGTTAGAGAAAAATTTGTGACTTTGAATGACAACCTTAGGATTTAGGGATTTATTTTATTATTATTTTTTATCTGTAAGCATAGAAAACCACAAAAGCTTATGACCAAAGTACACGTACAAAGTAATGTTTTTGAAGATTAGTTTGGCTACAGGATCTGGGATGGATGGATGTTCCTGAGATAAGGTAATATTCTTCTAGAATCTATTTCTTCCAAGACCATTGTCAAAATGAGTTTTAGGCAAAAGAGAGCTCTGTCTTTTATACCATCTTAGAGAAAGCCCTCTTAATCAGGGAAATGGAGCTATTAGCACACTGGCAGCCTTTTCTGTTCTGCATTTTAAATTGTTAATTCAATTTATTTCTGGATAAAATATCTGTATAAATCAAGCCAGTTTGCAAAACTGACAGCTCCATGAAAAAAAATGTTAGGGTAAAGATCAGATGCATGACTAAGCTATATTTTAATTTAAGCAAGTGTTCTGATTAAATCATAAAGGGAATAAAAATGGCATAATGGGAACATCATAACTTACTGAACTGGGGTCAGGTTTATCTCTCTATACAGCGCCAATGCAATGAAGCAGTGGGTTTGGTGGAAAGATTAAGCTTTTGCAGTAGGTCAGGTCTGGGTTCAAATCTTGAACAAAAGTTTGGCAATTTTTCCCTCACTGTTATAACTAGGGCATCTAGGAAAGTATCAGAGTAGGTACTGTACAAATCTTTGTTGAAGTTAAATGAAATGAGAACTTAGCCCTACTACTTGTCAAACATGGGAAAAATGAGTTCACCTTTGTATACCTCAGTTTTCTCACCTATAAAATAGACATACTGATATTTACTTTATATAATAGTTGTAAGGATTAGCAATAGTGAAAGTACAGGCTTGTGGGATGGGTTGGTTTAGATACCAACTCCATGACCTAAAGTCATAACCTAGAGTTACTCCTTGATGTGTCACCAGGCATGCTTTGCTGACCTGAGACCATGGCCTGAAGTGTCCTAACTGAGCCAGACATTATTTAAATTTATATCCTTTTCAAGTATTAGCAGGGTTATTTTGAATAGATGTTGAGTTGTCAAAATTAAATTTTTTAGGGTTGCATAACTATGATTAAAATTATTTCATTTGTTCATTTAGAGATGCCTACATGATGGGCACACTTTAAAAATTATTTTTATTCTATGATCTTTGATCTTTCCCACTGAGAGATACTATATTCTTTTGTCTTTTAAATTCCTACAACAAAGTCTCTTTTAAAAGTGTTCCCATTTTGAAGATCGGGGAACAGACCTGGAAAAATCAAGTGACAAGTTTGTAGACACACATAACATAAAAAACAGTGCTGACATTTGAACAGGAATTTTGGATTCAAAGCCATTGTACTGTATAGGTGTGCTCCACATACATTTTAATTGAATTAATGGGCAAAGGCCAATCATACTGAGCTTTAACTTCTCCTTAGACACAAGATGTTCTTTTAGCTCCCAACATGAAGATATTAAGAATAAGAATCTGGCTTTGGTTCAGTTGCTAAAAGCATGTGTAGTCTAGAACTGTTAGATTTTTGTCAGACTCTTCAGAAATGTATATCAGTCTTATAAGAGCAAGGACGTTCATCAATTTATTACATACCCTCCCTTACACCAAAAGAAAAAGTAAAATAAAATAAAAAGGCCAAGGTAAAGCGGCTATGAATTTAATGTTCATAAAGGCAGCAGCGAACATTTATTATGTACTAATTATGTAACAGACCTTGTGCTATGTGCTTTACATACGTTATTTCACAAAGGCTCACTGAGGAAATAGTGTTGTCCACCAGCTGTAAAATAAGAAACCACTCAAAACTCTGCCTTGGCTTCCTGTCTCACTCAGGGTAGTGCCCTATTTCTCACAATGGCTCAGAAGGCCCTTCATAACCAATTCAATGACCATAAATTGTGTGTAGGAAACACAATATGGGAAGTGAGATTAACATGTGTTACCTCCGTCCTATTGCAGATATGGAAATGCTCAATGCAATGTCACAGGAATATTACCCTCTGTGAGAAAACCTAAGTTCAGGCTTCAGGGTCAAAACTTTCATTTTCCTGGCAATGTTTGTGAAAACCCAAACGAAAAGGTGCAGAATGTTGCCCTCACATCACACAGAGTACAGAGTAGACAGAAGGCTGCAGTGTGACCAAAAATGACAAAGGACTTTCTCACTGAATGAATACTAAGAAGCAGTCACTGTGTGGGGCATGTGTGAGGAAGCAAATGTCTTTGAGGATACTTTTGATTATAAACAAAATAAACCACATTTTCTTTATCCAGTCTATCATTGATGAGCATATAGGTTGATTCCATGCTTTTGCTATTGTGAATAGTGTTGCAGTGAATATACACATGCATGAGTCTTTGTAATAGAAGGATTTATATTTCTTTGGGTATATACCCAGTGATGGAATTGCTGGGTCAAATGATATTTCTGTTTTTAGATCTTTGAGGAATTGTCACACTGTCTTCTACAATGGTTAAAGTAATTTACACTTCTACCAACAGTATATAAACATTCCTCCTTCTCCACAACCTTGCCAGCATCTGTTATTATTTGACTTTTTAATAATAGCCATTCTGACTGATGTGAGATGGTATCTCATTGTGGTTTTGATTTGAATTTCTCTACTGATCAGTTGGAATGATGGATGTTGATGGAAAACTATGCAGCCATAAAAAAGAATGAGATCATGTCCTTTGCAGAGACATGGATGGAGCTGGAGGACATTATACTCAGCAAACTGATACAAGAACAGAAAACCAAATACCACATGTTCTTAATTATAAGTAGGCGCTAGATGTTGAGAACACATTGGCACATAGAAGAAAACAACACACACTGAAGACTACCTGAGGGTGGAGGGTGGGAGGAGGAAGAGGATAAAGAAAAGTAACTAATGGGTACTAGGCTTAGTACCTGGGTGATGAAATAATCCTGCAGCAAACCCCCATGACACAAGTTTATCTATATAACAAACCTGCACATGTACCCCTGAACTTAAAACTTCAAAACAAAACAAACAAAACAAAATAAAGTCTCTAATTAAAATGGACAATGAGTAGCTATACAGACAAAGGCTTTCTGTAGATATTGGAGACAAGAAGGAAGCCCTGTTGCTTCAAAATGCTGAGGTTCCTTAAGGATGTCAATGTAGCCTTCAAAAGGCTCCAGATTTCTCTTTTTTGGGCACGAGGGGTTATTTGCTAATTTGAAAGTTGACATTTTGAGTGAACTGGATTTGAACTCAGTTCACTCTTCTTTTTCTTGGTGGCCATGGAGACGGGATTGTGAGAAATTGAGAAGTGGAAGCTCTGAACTCCTTGTGGAGGTGTGCTCACCTCGCCCTCCACCTAGGTGAGCAAGAGCTGCAGATCCAATGGCTTTGGGTCACTAGACCTCTGTGTGGTGAGGACAGACTGTGCAGAGAAGTCATCAAGCCTAAGGATGGCCTTACCACCAACTCTCTAACCCTGTACTGTACATGCTCCTGACAGGTAGAAAGTAAATTTGCATAACAAACTGTTTAAATATTCAATTTTTATCCAGCTTCCAGGCACTCTTTGTCCTCTGCAGTTCTAATGATTAGTGACCCCTTCAAAATCAACATCATTTGTCAAATCAAATTAGCCTCCTTACTAACTGCAAGGCAGTGACATTCATCTTTTTGATGCTTTCAAATCAGTCCGAGGTAAAGTTCTCAGATGGAATGGGGCTTGGTATGCTGCATGAGTCACTTCCTCAATGAGGCAATTGTCAGAAAAATAGGAGACGTAGCTCTAAGGTAAATATTGTTGGGTCATTTGAAATGTATGCAGATTTGACATTTCCCTTCTGATTAGCATGTCTACACATTAAAGTTTTCTCTATGTCACATTGGATAGTTCAGATGCCAGGGTAATGTCAGTGAGCACTTGATAGAAACTTAATTTTGCTCCTGATGAAGAAAATGGGAGGATTAAGAGAAAAACTTAAGGTGAGAACCTTATTTAGAGTGACACATGGGCTGTACAGGGGGTACTCAGAATAAAAAAAATGCTGTGACATTATCTACTATGCACCAGTTGCTTTATTACCTGATTTAGTCTTTTTAGGGATTTTGATCCCATTTGAATAAAGAGGTGAATCAACAGGCTTAATGCCAACAGATAGTAAAATAGTAGAGCTGAAAGTTCAAGCTCATGTGTGTTTGACGCTAAAGTCCATGCTTCTTCCTGCAAAGTGTTGTCTCTATGAGATGCAAAATATTCAACCTAGCCATGACATGAAACCTTAATTGAAAGTACCCAACAATGCCTAAGCATTCTGACTCTGTCATGAGGTTTGCAAATTTAAAATCAGAAACTCAGAGCATTTCCCGGTACAACTTGTTTCTTTTGTTAATAATGACTATTCAGTGTCCACTTGAACACTTCCAGTGACCAGGAGCTAGCTTACCATTTCTCCATTCATCCATGTCTATATTTATTTCTTTGTTCCTTCATTTACCAATAATTATGTTCTTCCATATTTAAATGTACAACTGTATCTACATCTAATTATGACTTTAGAGTACTTGCTCTGTTAGGGACTGTGCTGTGTCTTTCACTTATTATATCATTTGTTCATCAAAAGAAGCCAGTAAGATGTGTCCTATTATTATGCAGACTCTACAGAAAAAAAAAAATACTTGGACTTAAAAAAGCTAAGTAGCTTGCCCAAGTCACATAACTAAGGAGCAGCATGTCTAAGTAGTACATCACCTCCCAGTTTCAAACTTTTTTCTAATACAATGGTAATCCACAGTTTATAATATACAGAGAGAGCAATATCAGCTTTCATTCTCAATTTGAACTTGCCTATCTAATTCTGCTTTTGTATTTCATGTTGTCAAAATTGTATAAAATATAATAGCACTTGTTCAAGAACATTGGCAAAGTGCTCCAGCTAAATCCAGGCTTTAGAGATCTTCTATACATAATGGCCACTGCTAGACACTTTTCTCATACCTAGCACAATACATTAGATCTGGAGTTGGCAACTATGGCTGGCAGGCCAAATCTTGGTCCATGCCTGATCTTTTAAATAAAGTTTTATTGGAACATAGCCATGCTCATTGATTTACTTATTGCCGTTTTTCTCCACTACAAGGGCACAGTTGAATAGTTGTGACAAGACCATATATCCCATAAAGCCTAAAATATTTACTCTCTGAACCTTTGGACAGGATTTGCTAACTCCACATTAGGACTCTTGCAGAAATCTATCATGTTACCTACAGAAAAGGAATACAAAAGGGATACAGAGTATCTGGGAGTGCCCATGCATACAATAGAATAAATTGCAGACTAATTGCCAAAATAGTGTTTTAAGCTGGATAACTAAGACAAAGAAATGGTATTCAAAGTATATTTTAATTCAAACTCTCTGCTATTAATGCAGGGATTCTAAAATAGCTCCTTCAATCTGACCGACGCATCAGAGGATATTAACTTTATTCACTTATCCTGAATCTTCCCTGTAAAACAGTGATTCTCAACTTTCTCAGAATCTCCTGATTCTCTTTCTCTCGCTCTCTCTCTCTCTCTCTCTCTCACACACACACACACACACACACACACACACACACACACACCCCACTTACTGAACCATGAGTAGAAATCCCACATCTACTGAGTCCTAAAAGCTTGGAATGAAACCAGGACATCTATATTTTCAAACTGCTTTATGAAGCAACCAATGTCTAGGTATCATTGCTACAAGCAACTATAAATATATCTAATTCCTCTTGCAGCAAGCATTTGAAGATAGTTATCATTTTTGTGGCTTTACATACATCTATATGTCAATAACTTGCCCTTGGACTTTATCAGAGCTGTCACTTGGCATTTCCACTTGGCGTCTAAAACTTTGCCTGCCTCAACACAAATTTTTGATTTCCCCACCAAAATCATCTCCATTGTAGTTAATGGCACCACTATCTATTCAGTTGTTCAAGCTCATATTCTAAAATGTTTCCATGATGTTTTTCTCCTTCCCTCATATCCTATCCACATTAAGTCTGAAATATATCCTGATTCTCTCAATTTCTCCCTATTCTCTCCATCACCACACTAGGCCAAGACACCATTGTCTCTCCTCGACTATTGTGAGACATCCAGATCTTGTCCTTGCTTGGATTTTTGAACCCCTACAATCCACAATCTTCTCCCCAAGATAGTCATAATGATATTCCTAAAATTATTTCAAGCCATTTTGTTAGGACTCTTGTATAAATCTATCATGTTATCTATAGAAAAGGTATACAAAAGGGATGCAAAGTATCTGGGAGTGGCCCTGCATACAACAGAATAAATTGCAGACTAATTGCCAAAATAGTGTTTTAAGCTGGAGAATCAAGACAAAGAAATGGTATCCAAAGTAAGCCCTTCAATGATGTTCCATTACATTTAAAAAACAATACAGATGTCTTACTGTGTTCCACAAATTACATGCGCTGACTATTGCCTAATTCTGTGAATTCATCTTTATCACTTTCCCACTCAGTAATTCATCCTAGTTTCATGAGTCTTTTTTCTGATCCTTGAAAACTAAGCTTATTCACTTACTGGGGACTTTGTACTTGCTGTTGAGCCTAGAAACTTCTTACTGGCTAGTTCCTCCATATGCAGGAGTCAGCTGGGAGCATCCATCCCTGACTACCTTATCAAAGCAGCTACAGTATATCCTCATGTAACATTGTCAGTAGTGTTCTTGGAAACTGCGATTTTAAGTGAGTTAATTTACTGTATAGCAAAACCAGTTTTACAAAGAGTTAGGTTCCTATGGCATACAGTATATCATTTCACTTAAAGTGACAGTTTCCAAGAACCTATCAACAACGTTCAGTGAGGACTTATTATACTTTAAAGCAATATATTGTTTTTATTGCATCATCTTCTAGTTTCCATGTAGCTCTTATCACTATAAAATTATTATGAAATTATTATGTTTATTTGATTGTTTATTATCTGCCTGTCTGCAAAAGAATACAAGGGCCACAAGAATATACCAAGTACCTCGAACAATGAGTGGTGCATAATTCTTGGTTAGTAAGTACTTGTTGAACAAATACTGACTGCTTTTCTCCTTAATCTTTTATTCTTCAAGCTAAATTTCCCTACCCTTTCAAACATTTAGCAAAGTATACTATGTGACTACAGTATGAGTTGGTTAACTAAAATATGTTCCCTGGTCACAAACAATCTATTCCATAGCAGAACTTTCTATACTTTCTAAGAGGAGAAGCTGGTTTTCACTTTCCTTTGCAAGCTTCCATTTAGTACAATATTCTATACATGGTGGGTATTGAATAACTGTTGATGAATGGACTGTATAATGGGTTTTTGGGGTCCATACATCAAGATTTTCTTGAAGGGCAGATAATTACTTGTACTTTATATCTGACATTTTAATATAACTGGTGGTGGTCATTATCCTTTGGAATTGCATCCTAGTCAATTCTTTCAAATAAAAAAAAAAGAAGAAGAAAATAAGCAAAATTACTTTGTGAGCAATCCACAATTGGATTTGCATTTAAAAATTGCCAACTGAGCACTCCTGCCTGATGGCCAAATGAAATTAATCTCTCCTAACTCAAGGTCTCATCTATTTGAAGAGAAGGGAGCTGGACTCAGGGAGTGCTGCTGGCTCTCTAAATGGTAAAAGTCATCACTCCCATTATTTATATTTTCATGGTGCCTACATTGTTCTCTCACTGTGCTAGCTGATGAGAATATAGAGATGGCTAAGAGACTGTCCCTATTCTTCAGCTCTCCAACTCTAGTTTACATAATCAGTGGCCCTGTCCAGCCTGTGCACTACTTAATGGAAAGGCCCCACATTCTTGATGAGGGTGTGGGTCAGCAGTCCATGTTCATAATAGTCTATCCCCTCTTCTGGACACAGCTGTTGGTCCATAGGTAGATATCTAACCCAGTACAGTTAGTTTCTGTTTCTAAGTTCGAATTAAAGGAATTAAGACTAAGGGAGTTGACCCCTGAATTGTAAAAATGGTAGAACACAGATGTCCATCTATGTTGCTCTGGTCTCTGGGAAGCCTTCATTTCTGACCTTTTTGAGAGCTGATTGTTCATTTTTGTTTTTGGATTTCAATGAGGTCCTAAAAGTATTCGATAGGCTTCTATTTCTTGCAGCAACATTTCTATGAGAAACAGCTTGTTCATTTTTGTTTTTAGATTTCAATGAGGTCCTAAAAGTATTCGATAGGCTTCTATTTCTTGCAGCAACATTTCTATGAGAAACAGCTATGTAGATGAAGAGACATACAAACCAAAACCTATACTTCAGTGTGTTCAGTGCCATAGTAGAAGTTTGGGCAGGTTGCTATGTAAACAAAGAGTGGGTTCCTTAAATCTGGTCTAGGAATGCCAGAGGAAGCTTGCAGGAGACATTAGCTGAGTCATGACAGAAAAGTAATAATTATCTTGGTGAGAAATGATAGGGAGAAGAAAGTCAGGTTTAGGTATCATGAACAAATCAAGTGGAGTGCAAAAGAGCAGGTATATTCTGGGAAGCACAAGTGTAATATGATTGGAGTTCAAAGAACAAGATGATGAAGTGGCAGGAAAGTGGCCAGAAGAGAAGCAGGTAGTCGCCAGACCAGGTGGTGTCTGCTGCTAAGGTACTTAGGGGTCGGGGCTTTACTTGTAGGTTTCTGACCTGCTGAATGACCAGTTTTGATCCTTTCTCTGAAGGCATCCAAACCACATCCTCAGGCACCTTTTAGTTATTTCATGATTCTTTCTTTAGGAGTGACCCAAGGCAAACATATAAAAAGAAGCCTATGGCACGTGGAACGAAGAGAAGATTCAAAATCAGAAGTCAGGATTCGAGCCTATGATCTTCCGCTTTCCAGCTGAGAAATGTCAAACAAGGAATTCAACATGACTTCTCTGAGCCTCTCTTTCCTCTTCTGTGAAATTGAGGTAATAACATATCTACCTCTCAGAGTTGTAGTTCAGATCCAAGATGTATATTTTTAGCGCTCTATGACATGTTAGTTTCTGAACTTTGCTCTTTCTCAGGAAGCATCCCACTGAATTAAAAACACTCATTGAGGAAAATATTATTGTCTCTTCAATCAATTGGGGAGACTGAGACTAATAAAGATAAAGAGCCTCGTTCCATTTCATACACCTAGAAATAGAAGAGTTGGTATTAAAAATCATATCTGTTGGACTGATATCAGGTGCTCTTTTCCCAAACTATAGTTTGCTTTATAAAGAAGCAAATGATAATTTTTAAAACAACGCAATAGCAAAGACATGGAATCAACTTGGTTTCCCATCAATTGTGGATTGGATAAAGAAAAAATGGTACATATATACCGTGGAATACTATGCAGCCATAAAAAAGATCAAAATCATGTTTTTTAAAGCAATGTGGATGCAGCTGGAGGCCATTACCCTAAGTGAACTAATGCAGAAACAGAAAACCAGACACCTTTGCTCTCCCTAATAAGTGGGAGCAAAGCAATGGTACACATGGACATAGAGATGGGAACAACAGACCCTGAGGACAATTAGAGAGGGGAGAGAGGGAGGAAGGCAAGAATTGAAAAATGATACATTTTACTACCTGGGTGATGGCTTCATTGTACTACAAACCTCAGCACTACCCTCTGATTCAATAATAGAAGTTGAAAAGAACTGCATTTTATCTAAAATATTTTGCATCTATACTAGCTGGTGCCTTTCAAGTGGGTAAAATCCATGCATGGCTACTGAACTCTCACCTCTTTTTTTTTTTTTTTGGAGGGTTTCTATTTCTCAAGTGCTCTGTGTCTTCTTGGGCTTCTTCTTATAGACAAAAAACTTCCACACAATGGGGGCTTTATCTGGGCTGCTCACCAGGACATCACCTGGGTCCAAACTCCTTATTGGCTACTTATCAAAACTGATCTTTCTCTGCTATTCTTTTGCATTAGGGTCTTGCTAAGAATTCAAAATTTGCCTGATAAATTGACTTCCCCTAGAGTTAAAAAGGCTTTTATTAGCTTATTTTATGGCCCTAAATTGTGTATTTCCTTTTAAACAGAGGTTCCTTGGAGACTCAATTTTTTAATCCAGAATTTCTTAAATTTGCTCTTGGGAAGATTAGTACATGAAGATGGTCTATTTAAAAATAATTCTTGAGAACCACTATATTGGTTAACATATTAAAAGAACTAAGGAGTCCTACAGATTTTTTTTAAAAAAAACCCCTTTTCTTATTGATTCTCCTTAGTTTGACTGCCAATTCTCTTTTTGTGGATCATCTGCTAATATCTAATAAATTTAGCATGATGCAGAGTAAATGTTCAGAAACAGTCACTTAATAAAAAACTGTCTTTGTGAAAATTTTGGCATAGCATTCTCTGGAAACAGTGATTTTTTTGAGTAGAGTCATGTGAGTATGCTTCTAAAAACACAACATATTGGCATTATTCTCAGGACTAGATTTAGTTTTTGTGGCACTTAAAGATTATACAGTTGGTGTGGGACTATCTAAGAAAAAAATTAACTTATGAAACAAAATTAGGTTTTGAAAGGGGCCTGTGCATGCAAAGAGCCCCATAGAGTAAGCTTTATTGCCTGTATTGTCAATCTACAAAAGACTGACCTTTTCCAAGTGAGTATAAACGTGGCTTGGCTTATGTGAGTGTGGTGAGTGAAAGAAGAGTAAACCAGGGCTGGTGGGCAGTGGCTCATGACTTTAATCCCAGCACTTTGAGAGGCCGAGGTGGGCAGATCACAAGGTCAAGAGATTGAGATCATACTGGCCAACAAGATGAAACCCTATCTCTACTAAAAATGCAAAAATTAGCCAGGCATGGTGGCACATGCCTGTATTCCCAGCTACTCGGGAGGCTGAGGCAGGAGAATTGCTTGAACCCGGGAGGCGGAGGTTGCAGTGAGCTTAGATCACACCACTGCACTCCAGCCTAGGCAGCAGAGTGAGACTCCATCTCAAAAAAAAAAAAAAAAAAAAAGTAAACCAGGAAAAGGAAGGTTTGTGTTCTTGGTCAGAATTGCCCATTTTACTTCAATTCCCTAGACTCTGTGTCTTTGGATAAGTCACTTTATTTCTCATCATCAGTGGATTTATTTTTAAAAAGGAGTATTAATTGACCTACCGATGATAATCATTTTGAAATGATAATTAATGGGAAAGCATTTAGCACGATACAAATAGAGGTTATGAATCTTGTCAAAATGCTTATTAATTCTAAGGACTACACATATGTTAGCAATCATTAATATTATTGCTAACATATCAAATAAAAACAAATCTGGACTTAAAGGGAGATTTTATTTAAAAAATATTGCAATAAAAGTGTAGACTATTGCAATAGATTAATGAGATTAAGATCTGCATCTCAAATGTCAGGCATAGAAAGACTTTTTTGTTCTTTATAAGAAGAAATAAGGCTAGAAAAAATTGGTGTG
Organism: Cheracebus regulus; assembly: GCA_963574635.1. Lineage (NCBI taxonomy): Eukaryota > Metazoa > Chordata > Mammalia > Primates > Pitheciidae > Cheracebus > Cheracebus regulus. The sequence continues at coordinate 47,668 of CAUYQU010074583.1, forward strand.
GGGCGTGGAAGGTGGGTAAGTGGGCGGCATGATGAGACAGTTGCTATCCCATGATGAGACAGTAAGGAAAGGTTGTTCCAAGTTCCAATGTTCAGCAGAGGAGCTGAAACAGGAGACCTGCGGGAAGGTGAGACACCTGAGTACAGTTTGATCAATTTAAATTGGTTGGCATTTTGTCCGAGTTGGTGAGTTGAAAGAAACAATTAAACTAATCATTTATGAGACAAAGAGTAGGACTTTGGAGGATCTGGGTCTGGTCTTGTCAAAGGCAAACAAAGGAGTCATTCACAAGTCTTTTGTAAGTCACCTGGGGAAGACTAGTTCTTTGCAGTAAGCTATTCTTGGGGAACATATTAGGATAGGGGAATGTCTTAACTTTTGCTGTTTCCCAGGAGCACAGGGCTCTGGTAAAGTTCAATATTATCAAATATCACCGTTATCATTGCTTTTCTTGTGTCTGATCAGTCATTCAAAATGCTATATCTTTGGACAAGTTACTTAACTTTTCAGACCTTCAGTTTTCTCATCAGCAGAATGGGAATAATTATAATAATAACTAGCTCACTAGGATGCTGTGATGCTTGAATGACCTAATGACTATGCAAGTGCCTCATACTATAAATATTGCAGAAATATTATGCCTTATTTTTGTTGTCATTATTAGTAGTTCCATAGGCTCTGACTTCTTCATATACTTGATGCAACAAAATGGGGGAAAGGATGAAACATTGTTCAAATGAATTCTCGATACCAGACACAGGGCTGCCCCATGCTCTTTCTCCCACCAGGTGCATGGAACACTGGATTGTCATGTGCATCAAATAGTCTACTTTCATCCAAGGAATATGGAAAAGAGATGGTCAGAGACACCTCAGCTACATTTGCCTGTTAATAATTGATTTATTTTATTCTGGAAGCAATTAGCTTGTTGTTCCATATAAGTTTTCTTTGAAAAAGGCAAAGGAAAAGATAAAGAGGAGAAAAAAAAATCCCATCAAGCCCATATTGCACATTGGCTGCCAACAATGTTTCTTTTAAAAATAAAATAAAAATGTTCTGTTGTAGATTTTTTTTTCTTTTGGAAAGATACAGGAATTGCAAAGAGAGTGCCAGACAGCACTAGCATATGCTTATTTTTCTAACTCAATGTGGGCAGCCTTTCTTAAACATTTTGTATAAATATATTTATTCTCCCACTGAGACCTTGCCTGCCAGGTTCAGGAACAACTGAGTAAGCAGATGAGTTATAAACCAAGGAAAGAAAAGAAAGAATTGCCATGGAAATTCTGATGGCTCCTTTGTTCCAGTTGAGTACATTGCCCCGGTATAATAAATTAGTGGTTGATGTGTTGATGATAAATCTATAGCTGTTTTCATATTCAAAGTTAAAGATATTTCACTCTGTCTTTGCTGCAGAAATAATCAGAAAGCAAGGAAATGTTGACATCCGGTGGGCAAGATTGAAAAAAAACACACACACACACACAAAAACCCTTTGGTGCACAACCCACGTTTGCAAGCTGTCTGCATTTCTTGTATTGGCCTCAGCTTTGACAAATGTAAAAAAGTCACTAATATTTTGACACTCTCCCTGCCCAAGTCTGATACCAGCTGGCTGCGAAGCCACATATTCATTGTTCTGCTGGATTTTAAAGACTGGGTCCCAGCCAAAGGACTGGACTGGATCCATTCATTCATTTTCAAGATTGAAGTTGCAGCTTAACTGTAATGACCATTTCTCAACTCAATCTGGAAACCTCTTCCAAATCCAACAGATGCCTGAGAGGCAAATGTGCATTCAGATTGGAAACCACTCTCTCTGAGAAAGAAACAAAAGGTGATCTTTGAATCTGAAAACAATTTCTTGTTTTAAGAGCAATTATAGTGTATATTGATTGTGCCTTATTTTTAAAAAATGCTCATGTTATTAGAACCTTTGTAAAAAGGCTTATTTTACCATTTAAAGTGAAAGTGAACATTTAAATTGCAGATACAGTATGACAACAATTATGGAAAATTATGCCCAGAAAAAAAAATTGGCAGAAAACACACAAAATGTCAAAAACATTAACAGGCAAGATCTTTAAGGTTATGATGGTTTTTTTCTTTTACTTCCATGTACTTTTCTTCTATATCAAGTTTTACATTTATAATTGGGGAAAAATAAACTGTTTCTTTGCACATGTGCTCTGTTTCTTTTATTCTTACTGTATTTTGAGCTCTGGTGACCATATTGTTCTAGTAATTCTAGGCAACTATTGCTCAAGTGTGCTACAGCTTTCGAAAATAAAACCATTCTATAATCTATAAAAAATTTCTTTGCTTTCTACATCTAAAAACTGCTCCCCTGCTGTGTGTTCCCACTGTACCATTTTTCCAGTCACTTAATAATTGGAGACATTAACCCTGATTACTTGCAAATTTTCCATTTAAATTTATTTTCAGGTAAACAGATGCTTGGGAAAACTGCCACCAAAGGGATGCAAGGGAAAGGAAGTTATAACTTGATCCTGAAATCATTTGAGGGAATTATTCCCAAGGCACAGTAAGATGCTTATATATTTGAATGTCAAGGTAATCTGGGAGAATGGATTTATATTAATTTTTTCATTAAATATAATTTAATGTGTCCTTACTATGTGCAGATTCTATATGAAGGCTTTGTATATACTGTTTCATGTAGCCCTAGTAAAACTTTATGAAATATATAATATCATCGTATCATTTTTCAGTTGAGGAAACTGATACTTAGATGGTTTAAAAATTTTAAACTACATCAGTCTGATTCCAGCTCATGCTAGAATTTTATCCTGTAGCTCTGGGCTATCGTATTCAGAAAGACTTGCCTTCTGACCTCAGTGCCTCAGATGGGTCCCTTAGAAGCTGGTGACTCCAGTTTTCTCATCAGTAAAATGGGAACAAGAAAATCTAAGACAAAGGTAATAAAATCTGTGCAGTTGAAAGGATGAAAGTAGTTAATGCCATCAGCATCAGTTGGAGAAAATTCCTCTGACTCCAGGGCATCCCTTCCAAATACAAACCACCACAAGGAGCTCAGAGATAGGCGTCTCTGGAAATGTTTCCTTGTCCTGCCTGTAAAAATTTGACAGTATTCCTCCACAGCCTGTAGCCATATCCAACCCTCTGGCTTGCACAGCACTGATTAAAAAACAGATTGCCAGCAGTCATCTGTGATTGTCTACCACAAAATGCTTCTCTTCTCTTCCTCCACCCAATTGCCCCGTGCACTATTCATGAGTTCTACAATATTCCAAACTTTAATTTCCACAGATTAATTCTCACTAATTATTCACCATATGAACCTTCACAGGAGAATTCCACTGGATGCTCTTCCATCCTGAGGCAGGGAAGGCAATGTCGAATCGTTTTTTGATTTCAAGTGGAAAACAAACTAATTATGTGGAAATATGATAATAGATTGCGCTGCAGGGACCAGTCCTCTGCAGGCTTCAAAATGTTTGCTTATGATCGGCTCTTCGTGTTATTTCTTCCAGGAGGAGCTGCCCTTTCATAATACATCAACATTATTGACTGGCCTGTGATTCCTTACTTGGAGTTAAGACAATTTGCATAATTGTATATTACTTTCGTCTGGTAGAAACAAACAAGATGTTCAGATGCTAATGATCAGGCAGGCAGCGGTGACTGCTGGGAAAAATAGCATTAGTAAAGTCCAAAAACAACGAAGAACAACTCTCCTTGGCATCTTTCATCACTTTCTTTGACGTAATTCTGTCCACTTGGCCACAGGCATTGTTTCTAATCCGTCTGTCCAAGCTTAGGAGGTGGGTGATCCGGCTAGGCATTTATTTTGAATCTGCAAAAATATAAAGCACTGTTAGGCTTTGAACTTTCATACTTTGTATTTGCTTCGGTCGCTTCTTCTGCCTAAGCATGAATCTCTTCCTTCTTCTCCCTGGCAGAAATTGCCTTATCCTTCCAGATGCAGCATTCGTGCTGGTCCTCCTTTTGATATCCCCCAACTTTTCCACCTACTATGCATCATTCTTGAAATGAAAACAATGTCAAATGAACAGAGTAGATACAGGAGACACAAAGTAGGTGCTAACCACATACATTCTCACTCATTCAATTAACAATTTTTGAGCTTTACAATTTGCTAGCTTTATTCTTGCCACTCTGAATAGAGGAGGAAAGAAGTAGGACAAAAACAAATCCTCCTTTCTTTTAACTCTACAGCAATTCTCTTCTCTGTTGTAATTCATATCCCTATTTAGCAATGATTCATTTGGACTTATAGTACACCTGATAGGGTGATAGCTTACGTGTCTCTATAACGCCATGACCAGACACACAGTAAGTGCTAAATAAATATCTGTTACATAGACTTGATATTTCAAAACAGTGGATCATGCAAACTGTTTGATGTATTAAATCAAGTATACAAATAGGGTTACATTACTTGCCAGCTCTGTATGATTGGTAGTGGCTGCATCAAATGCTGAGAAAAGAATTTTGAGGCTGCATATGTTCAGTGGAAAAGTTTTTTGTGATTGATTAGTTATGGCTGCAATGAAAATATTAGTGGAGAATACCTAACCACATGTCAAGTGGTTATCACATTCTTGCTAAAAAAATTTAATTTTGGGCATCTTCAAGAAACATAATAGCTATATGTGTTTGATGGGTGGAGTTGATGAGTTTTTCAGGTTGCCTACCGATCAAGTGTTAAACAGGTTATGATCTACAAGCTGATTGCAATATTATGGTTTTGAACATCAAACTCTTGAAATAAAACATTTTGATTTACTTTCTATGGGAGTAATAAGATCTGCCATTATTGGGCTAGACACCTTCCATGCATAATCCTATTTAATTAATCCCAGAAATACTGCACCTTAGATAATTTTAATCCCATTTTACAAATGTAGAAACCAAAGCTCAGAAATGTGATCAAGATAAAAAAAGATTATAAATGGAAAATCTGACTGCAAAGTGTATGCTTTCCCCCTCTTATTCCCAAGACAAACTGTTATTTAGTTCTTCTAGTCTAAAATGTACTGCTTTGCATTTCAGAGAAAGGAGCCCTCTGACCTAGTGGACAATGAGACAAACAAATGTGAAGCATTCCAATGATTGTGGTCTTTGTGGGTATTAGAGGAGCGGTGACCTTGTGTAAGGGTGTATGTGCAAACGGATTAAAGTGGGAAAGTGGCTTCAAATTGAACAAGATTGAAAATGGAAAATAACTGCTTTTGTTGAGTGTATTTTTCATGCCAGGAGTTGGGTTACTTGCTGAATGGTAAAGACTTTTAAGGATGAGCATTACCAGCTCCATTTCTCAGAATAAGAAAATATGAACTCAGGTAAATTGAGTAACTAGATTAATGAGAAGAGGGATATAGTTTATTCTATTTGTCCACTGTCGTATCCCTAATTCAGTATCGCATCTTCTGCCTGGCACAAATTAGACACTAAACAAATAAATGAATATAGAGAAATATTTTTTCATGAAGGTGATTAATAAGAGGTAATGCAGTTTTTATATCCAGGTCTATTCAACTCCAAAGCCTGTGCTATTTCTATCATGCCAGGTACCCCTTGGGAAATTTAAAATGTGCTTGAGACTTTGAAACAAGTTCCATCTTTCAGGATAATTTTTTACACAGCTGCCTCAATGCAGCTGGTTTTTCAGAAAAATGTTTATAAGAAGGCTTGGCAGGTTTCTTGTACATTAACTATCTCTTACAAAATAATATTTTGATGGATTACATGTAAATGAATCAGAAACATATGGCTTCCATTTCCTTTAGAATGCACACGCAGATTGTTTTTATGTGTTTTGTAAAATGGATTTTCCTGTATGCCACCTCCACGTACCCCTCTCCTTTCATCCCCTAGTACATTATATCCAAGAAGACAAGAAGATCTTCTAAGAATTCCATAGAAACTTTGAGCCAGAAACAGAGATGGAAGTATCTCTGCTTCTGACACCACAACAGAGGTCAGTTTTCCTTTTATTTCTAATAGCAGAAGCAACTACAGTAAGGAAAGTTAGGAGCTTGTCTAGAACTTCCCTTAAACTGTCAACCTCTCATCACAATATACCTTTTTACTCACCTTGGGAATGCTGAACACTCAGTCAATGCAGTGGAGGAGATATCCTCTTCATGTACACAATGTTAAATGATGTAAATATTTCCCTATAAATGTGTACACATTTTGAGCTATTTTTTTAAAAAGAGACTTTGCCTTGGGGTACTATATCTGAAAAGTCCACTGAAATGGATACAATCAGATATTTGCTTAGAAAGTATAGTAACTATTATTTAGTCTGTGAAGTATAAAATGCACCCATCACGATGTCATAGCAAAGACGGTAACTGCAACATACACACTACTTCACTAGGGCTGCAGAATGAAATGATGACCAAATGAACCACAAAGAAAATTGGTACTATCTAATCCAGATTTTGAATGCTTTTTGTATTTATTCTCAAAGCCAGTTTCTACATTGTACGGGTTGTCCTTAATATTCAACTTGATCAATTTAGAAAGTAAGGTATCGATGGTTAGTGGTTTATAACAAAAGAGTATTATAACATTCAACTAGATATGTTAGATTTTACAAAGCACTTTTATATTCTGTAAGTTGGAAAGAACAGGGTCAGGGCAGAAAACATGATCCTATTGCAATTACAAAAGAGGTAACTTCAAAAGAATTAAGGCCTACAAGTTTCACCTGAGCCCATAAACGTCACAAACTCACATGCCTCAGGATCAAGGTAAATGGGTGAATGTAGTTTTGATGAAATTCAATCATATTTGTTGGGGGCTGTGAAAAGCAGAAGTGAATACAATCTGCCTGTGACATATTCAAATCCACTAGTTTTAAATCACTAGAGGCAGATAGATTTTTGAATCACAGAAATAAACATAACTTTGGATATCTGGTTTTTAACCTCTGTGACCAGTCATCTCTGTGCAAATCTATGTCTCTTACATCTGCAAATATTTCCTCTGCTTCCCACCCTCGTCTACTTCCTCCAACCTATCTTCATCTACAAATGGATGACTTGACTGGCAGTAGCAAGTTTGCTTGAATCTACTCTTTTACAAGAATTTTGAACAGTAGTGAGTTTCTGTCATTTTCACTTTCTACCTTTTTCCTTCTCCTATCACCTTCTCTCCTCTCATATAATGTAGGTTTTCAGGAAAGGATCTGATCCTGTTCAAAGCAATGTGATTTATCTCCAGGAAAAGGAGTTTCATTTGGAAAGAAGAAAGTAGCAGAGTCATGTTTTCAGATTGGAAGGGCAAGGCTGGAATATTAAAGAGAGCAAGAAGAAAGAGCAGTAATAAAGAAGGTGGATAGAAAGAACAAGGAACTACTGAATAAAGTAAATTTAATATAAAGTATATATTTTTAGTTCTTTGCTTGGGTTTTTCATCATAGCTCCATATGAAGTCAAGTGCACATATTCAGTGTGGCATTCATTTTGAAAAGTATCACATCCTATCTCATAAAATTGCTTCACAGAATTGCTTCACTGAGATGTGATGTGTTGTAATGGCTGACATTATAGGCTTTGCAGTAAGAGATCTGTGTTTTAGTTCTGGATTCCCAAATCTTCCTAAGGTTTAATAATTTGTTACATCATAGGATATTATCTGGTATTTATTCAAACTATTTATTGAATAGTTAGCTATTTTAGATATGTTAGATTTTACAAAACACTTTTACATTTTTTGTCTCATGTATACTAAAATTACTCTTGTTAAACAGGAAGGGAAAAATAAATAATACAATTTTTCACATTTGAGAAACAAACATAGAGATTCATAGAATTTATTTGACTTGCTGAAGGCCACAAAGCTAGTAAGTGGCAGAGTTGGAAGTGGGAATCTGTATCTCCTAATTGTTAGACTATTTTTTTTTTCCTATACTATACTTCAACAACAGACTGGATAAAAAGTGTGGATGAGTCTGCTTATCCACCCAACAAAATGAAGGTGACTCAGGATTTCAGGACATGTGAAATAGTGAAAATCATTTTTGCATGCAAAATGTTTGTGACTTTTGTTAGAATAAAAAAAGTTAAAGGAAAAAAATCCTTTAGAGGACAGCACTGTAAAATCAGCAATCAGAAAGCAAGCCTGCTTATATGTATTCTGATTCACTTTCATTTGGAATGAATTAAGTGCATAGCAATAAAACAAACCTCTGACTATAGTAAAATTAAATGCAAAGGGCATTGTTAAGGAATAAATGTTTGTGTTCCTCCAAATTCATTTGTTTGTCGCCTAATCCCCAATGTAATTGTATTAGGAGGTGGGGCCTTTTGGAGGTAATTAGGTTAAATAAGATGATGAGAGTAGAGCCCCCAGGATGGGACTGGTGTCCTTATATGATGTGGAAGCTGCTTCTCTTTACCATGTGAAGACACAGAGAGAAGGTAACCATCTGCAAGCCAGAAGAGGGTCCTCACAAGGAATTATACCTACTGACATCTTGATCTTAGGCTTCCCAGCTTCCAGAGCTGTGAGCAACAAATATCTGCTGTTTAAGTCGCCCAGTCAATTGTATTTTCTTATATACATCTTGTGGAATATAAAATTTCTCCGGATATTTAAGATGAAATATTTCACTAGAGAAACAAACCTATAAAAAGAATGGAATAGAAAGTCTACAAAACTTAAATGCCCATCAATAATAGACTGGATAAAGAAAATGTGGCACATATATAGCATGGAATACCATGCAGCCATAAAATGGACGTCCTTTGCAGAGACATGGATAGAGTTGGACATGGATGACATGAAGGAGATCGTGTCCTTTGCAGAGACATGAATAGAGGTGAACTAACCCTCATGGATTAGTCCTCAGTAAACTAATGCAGGAACAGAAAACCAAATATGACATGTTCTCACTTATAAGTGAGAGCTGAATGATGAAAACACATGAACACATGGGGTGGGTACAACACGCTCTGGGGCCTGTTGGAGGACAGGGTAGGAGGAGGGAGAGCTTCAGGAAGAATAGCTAATGGATGTTGGGCTTAATATCAAGGTGATGGGATAGTATGTTTGTATATAGTGTATTTGTGTAGTGTATAGTATGTTTCCACTTGAAAATTATGTGTAGTGTATAGTATGTTTTACCATACTATATGGTAAAACATACTTTTACCTCCAAACAGAACAAGAATGTTGCAGATACATATATCTACAACATATATATCAAAGGGCTTCTATAACAAATATGTAACCTTCTTCTTACAAATAAATAAGAAAATTAACAACCCATTAAGAAAATGGGCAAAGATTTTAAAAGTCACTTCAAAAATAAAGACATAGTAATTGTTAATAGGCATTTGAAAATATGTTCAATGTCATTAGGCATAAAGAATATTCAAATTAAAACCATAATGAAATACACTATAAACCTATTAGGAAGACTAAAACTTAAAAAATTAAAAATATCAAGTGTTGATGAGAATGTAGAACAGGTGGATTCTGTTTCACCACTTAGGGGAATACAAAATAGCACTGCCACTTTAAAAAACTGACAGTTTATTAAAAAGTTATACATATACGTACCAAAGAACCCAACCATTGTATTGCCAGGTATTTACCACAGAAAATCAAAAACATAGGTCCCCACAAAGGCTTTTACAAAAATGTTCATTTTATACAAACGTTCATAAGCAAAAGTTGAAATAGCCCAAATGTCCATCAACAGGGAAATAGATAAACAAACTGTGGTGTAATCATACAAGGAAACATTATTTAATAAAAAGGAATTAATTATTGATACATGCAACAAAATAAATCTCAAAATTGCTATGTTGAGTAAAAGAATCCAGAAAAAATACATACTGTATTTCCATCCATATGAAAAATTATAACTATCCAAACTAATTATAGTAACAGAAGGCAAATCAGTTGTCTGGGGATGGGGTAGAGGATGGTTAGATTACATGGTGGCATAAGGAACTTTGAGGAGTAACAGAAATGTTTGTGATCTTTATTAGGGTGATCCTTTTGCTAGTATATATGTATGTTGAAAATGATGAAATTGTACACTTTAAATATGTACAATGTAGTGTACTTCAATTAGACTGCAATAATATTTTTAATTAGCCATCAGTCTTACGAAGTCCTTGCCTATGCCTATGCCCTGAACGGTTTTGCCTAGGTTTTCTTCCAGGGTTTTTATGGTGTTAGGTCTTATGTTTAAGTCTTTAATCCGTCTGGAGTTAATTTTAGTGTAAGGTGTCAGGAAGGGGTCCAGTTTCTGCTTTCTGCACTTGGCTATCCAGTTTTCCCAACACCATTTTTTAAACAGGGAATCCTTTCCCCATTGCTTGTTTTTGTCAGATTTGTCAAAGATCGGATGGTTGTAGATGTGTGGTCTTGCCTCCTAGACCTCTGTTCTGTTCCATTGGTCTATGTCTCTGTTTTGGTACCAGTACCATGCTGTTTTGATTACTGTAGCCTTGTAGTATAGTTTGAAGTCCAGTAATGTGATGCCTCCCGCTTTGTTCTTGCTTAGAATTGACTTGGCTACATGGGCTGTCTTTTGGTGAAGTAGAATTAAGCTAGAAATCAACAGTAACAAGAAATGAAAACTAAATTTAAAAAATTAAACAAACTTTCCAAATATTTGAATTTTTTTGAAAGATACATAGGTCAAAGCAGAAATCACAGCCAAAATTAGAAAATATTTCTAACTAAATGGTTGTAAAAATATGACCTGTCAAACTTGTAGGATGCAGATAAAGCTATCAGGGGAAATGTATTCCCTTAAACTTCATATTGCAACATAAAAAGGCTGAAACTGATTATCTATGTATTTATCTCAAGAAGATAGAAAAATAATATCAAACCTCAGGAAACTACAAGGAAGTAATTAATATGTATAAGAAGCAAAAAATAATAAAATTGAATATAAAAGTATATAATACAGAACACCAAACAATCCAAAATATATTTTTTGATAAAACTAGTGAAATTGATTAACTGTCATCAAGATTGATAAAATAGAGAATGAAAGAAAGGTGCATATCAGCAGTAACAATCAAAAGGGGACTTTACCACAGATAAATTCATTAGAGGAATCATAGGAAGATACCATAAACAACTTTACGCCAAAAACTTTGAAAATTTAGACACAATGAATACATTCCTTAAAATATGCAATTAAAGAAATTAACATGGAATTAAATCAATATAAAATTTACCTATATTTATTGAAGAAATTGAATCCGTAAACTATAAATCTTTTCACAAAGAAAAGTCTATCTCTAGATAGGTTTATAGGTGAACTATTTCAATTGCTTATAGAAGAATTAACATCATTTCTACAAGAAATCTTTTCAGAGACTAGAGAAAGGGGAATTGGTTTTAACTCATTTGCAGTGGTCAGCATAACCTTGAAACCAAGGTATAATAAAGCATATTACAAGAAAGAAAAATTATAGGCCAATCTCTCTTGTAAACAGAGATACACAAATTGTAGAGAAAAATATGAGAAAACAGACTTCCTGATCATAAATAAGGATAATACATCACAATCTCAAACTCCTGGACTTAAGCATTCAGCCTATATTGGCTTCCCAAAGTGTTGATATTACAGGCGTGAGCCCCTGTGCCTGGCCAGTTTCTCTTTCTCTTTATCCTGGTGGGTGTCACGCCACTGCACTCCAGCCTGGGCAACAAGAGCAAGACTTCATCTCAAAAAAGAAAAAGATCTCCCAATGGACAATGCTGGAACAATTTCATCAACAAAATAGCATAGTATTGAATTATAATGTTATACCTAAAGTATAAAATATATGAGTCCAAACTGATACAAACAATTGAATATACATGAGAGACAAGAGACAAATCTGTACAGAAGAATTCCCAATAATATATGAAGAGTCTTTCTGCACTGCCCCAAAAGGGATCCAAAATACGGTTCTGGGCTCCTATCATAACATAAAGGGAAATTTTCACAATGTCTAGAGCCCTTGATGTCCTACAGATAAAGGAGGAGGATGTCCTCAAATTCCTTGCAGCAGAAACTCAGGTAGAGTCAACCTTGACTTCCAAATGGAATAGTATACTTAAAAGGCAATGTGATGTTATTTACATTATAAATCTGAAGAGGACCTGGGAGAAACTTCTGCCAACAGTTCATACCATTGTTGCCATTGAAGACTCATCTGATGATGGGTACAAAAAAATAGTAAGAAAAAATGAGTAAGACCTAATACTTGCTAGCACAACAATGTGACTGTAATAAAAAAATAATTTAATTATAAATTTAAATTATTTACATGGGCATGGTGGCTGGGCATGGTGGCTCACGCCTGTAGTTCCACCACTTTGGGAGACTGAGGTGGAGGGATCGATTGAGTCCAGGAGTTTGAGACCAGCCTGGGCAGCATGGAGAGACCCCATCTCTACAAAAAAGTAAACAATTAGCTGGGCATGGTGGTGCATGCCTGTGGTCCCAGCTACGTAGGAGGCTGAGGATTGCTTGAGCCAGTGAGTTCCAGGCTTCAGTAGGCCATGATTGTGACACTGTACTCCATCCTAGGCAGCAGAGTGAGACTGTCTCAAAAAAACAAATGAATTAAATTTTAAAATAACTGAAGAGTATAACTGGATTGTTTGTAACACAAAGGATAAATTCTTGAGGTGATGGAAACCCCATTTTCTCTGATGTGATTACACACTGCATTCCTGTATCAAAATATTTCACATAATTCATAAATATACACATTTGCTATGTACCCCAAAAAATTAAAAAAAAATTAAAAGGAAAAAACCACATCATAATCAAGTTGGGTTTATGCAGGAGTATAAAGTTTGTTTGACATTTGAAAATCAATCATTGCATTAACAAAATAAAGAAGAAAAACCACACGGTTATCTCAAAAGGTTAAGGAAAAGTCAACACTACCTATGTTAAAAAAGAAATTTCTTAGCAAACTAGAAACCAAAGATTTATAACTATGAATAGAAGGATATTACTTAAACCTATAGGTATTCATTAGAAACATAGTTATTAGTGGAATGTTGTAAGTTTCCCCCTTGAAATTGGATGCAAAATGATTATTTGCTGTTTCAACCATTTTTCAACATTTTATGAAGTTCCTACCCAATGAAATAAGATGACACCAAAGTCAATAAAGGGCTTAAGAACTGAAAGGAAAAAAGAAAACTTTCATTGTTCAAAGAAATAAAGCCCAAAACGTGTTTTATAGTCAAAATCAAAAGAGTCCACAAACTATTCAAGTTAGTAAGTGAATTTAACAATGATGGGAGATTAAAAGTCCATAAACAAAAATTAATTATATTTCTATAAACTGGAAACAATTAAAAATTTAGAGATAAATTTAATGAGTTCTTTGAGAACTTTACACAGAAAACGTACAAAACGTTACTGAGAGAAATTAAAGAAACTTGAAATAAATAGAAAGACAGATTGTGCTCTTGAATTAAACCAGTTAATATTACAAATATTCTCAATTTCTGGTTTCAATGCAATTTCAATAATTATTCTAGTAAGTAGGGGTAGGATGTGGTGGAAGATGTGACCTCTGGTACTACATAGGTCAATAAAGACGTGCTTATCATCATTAGTAAGGATTTTAGATTTTACGCTCTAAGTCTGTACTTCCATGAAGCCTTTTCATTCATCCTATTACTAAGGCTTTGACCCAATTTCTTGAAAAATAACAATTCTGGCCACATAATTACAAGAATTGCTTTGTCTCCTCTATACCTTGGGGTTATGTTATGAAGAAAGAATCATCCTATGGATCCAGGCACAAATGGCTTCTCTATAACCAGCATATGTTCTTCCCTGACCAAGATGGGGAAAGTTAATAGGTTTAAGGGAAGATATGTGCAATTCATCATGGTGCTGAAAGCTCTCCTGGACTTCAGTGTGGACAGGGGCATGTACAAAGCAAGACTGGAAGCAGGAAAGTCAATGAAGAGGCCATCTCAGTCAGTGGTCCAGTGAGATAATGAAGAACTGAGAAGGCAACATAGATTCCTAAGTAGCTCACAAAACTGATGTCTAGTCTGGAGCAAAATGAAATTCATACAGCATAAAAAGACCTGGTATTCTACATTCCAAATTTATGGACTTACAATGTGCCCCTTGCAAGTGACATTTCCAGTGACTCCAGCAAAGAGGCCCCAGTACAATCAGCCAGGGATTGACAAGGGAAGTTTAGCTGATAGTTGCATGTTTTCTCTCATTGACATCTCTCCCAGCGGGTAACTGGTGGCGATACTGTGCTGTGTTCCACGTGGAATCAAGGCAGTCTCATAAACCTTTATAAGAGTTTCATAATGAATACAAAGGATCTCTGGAAAACCACACAATGGTAATGAATAATAGTATTATGGCCAAAAAGAATCAGTTCATGTCCTTTGCAGGGACATGGATAAACCTGGAAACCATCATTCTCAGCAAACTGAGACAAGAACAGAAAACCAAACACCGCATGTTCTCACTCATAAGTGGGTGTTGAACAATGAGAACACATGGACACAGGGAGG
>CAUYQU010074584.1:0-63525 GCA_963574635.1 Cheracebus regulus
TCTGGCATTTCTCCCCATGCTATCTCCCCCCAACTCCCCACCCCCCACTGTCCCTCCCCTATTTCCCCCCAACATACCCCAGCGTATAGTGCTCCCCTTGGTCTTTTCACATAATCCCATATTTCTCTGAGGCTTTGTTCATTTGTTTTCATTCTTTTTTCTCTTTTCTTGTTTGCCTGTCTTATTTCAGAAAGACAATCTTCAAGCTCTGAGATATTTTTCCTCTGCTTCATCTATTCTGCTATTTATACTTTATACTGTATTCTGAAGATCTTGTGTTTGTCAGCTCCATCAGGTCATGTATACTCCTCTATAAACTGGCTATTCTACTTATCAGCTCCTGTTATCAGCTATTGTTTTATCATGATTTATAGCTTATTTGCATTGGGTTATAACATGCTCATTTAGCTCAGCATAGCTTGTTATTACCCAATTTATGATGTCCACTTCTGTCAATTCAGTCATCTTAGTCACTGAAGGGGAAGAGGCCCTATGGCTTTTTGAGTTTCCAGAATTTTTGCATTGATTCTTTCTCATCTTTGTAGGCTTATCTACCTTTGATCTTTGAGGTTACTGACCTTTGCGTGAGGTTTTTATGGGGTCTTTTTTGATGCTGTTGTTTCATGTTGCTGTATTTTTTAAAAGTCAAGCCATTTTTCCACAGAGCTGCTGCAGTTTGCTGGGGTACTGCTCCAGACCCTAGCTGTCATTGATTTTCCCTTACCTGGAAGTATCACTGGTGAATGTTGTAAAACAACAAAAATGACAATCTGCTCTTTACTCTGGGAGTTCTGTCCCATGGGGGTACTGACCTGTTGCTAATTGGTATGCTCCTGTAGGAAGTGTCTGGAGATCCCTGTTGGGAGGTCTTACCCAGTCAAGAGCGATGGGATCAGGAATCCATTTTAAGAAGCAGTTTGGCTGCTTCTTGGTAGAGCAGGTGTGCTGTAATGGGGGAACCCTTCCTCAACCTGACTGCCTGGCCTCCCCATAGACAATAGTCTGAAAAGACTGAGTAGAACAACCTGCAGAGATGTCGGTTACGCCTCTCCCTGGGGGCCCCATCTCAGGGAGAAATCAGATTTCTGTTCCAATAACCCTGGCTGGAGTGGCTAAAGGAGGCCCCACCCAGTGAAGAGGGATAGATTGGGGTCCCACTTAAAGAAGCAGTCTGGCTATGATCTGGCACAGCAGCTATGTTGGGTTGTAGGGGACTCCTCCTTCTCTGGATTGCCTGAGCTTCCCAGAGCAGGCAGGCTAGAATGACTGTCAACTGAACTGCAGTAACTGGGGCCACCTCTCCCCGCAAGAGCTACATCCCAGGGAAACATCAAATTCTCTCTCACCCTTGCTGGAGATGCTGAAGTCCTCTGGTAATGCCCTGTTCAGTGAGGAGAAATGGATTGGGGTCCCACTCAAAGTAGCAGTCTGGCCACAATCTGGCACAGCTGCTGTGCTGCTTCAAGGACTCCTCCTCCTCATCTGGACCAGCTGTACTCTCCGGAGCCGGCAGGTTAAAATGACTGAGCCAACCAAACCACAGAGTTGGTGGCCACCCTTCCCCGCAGGAACTTGGTCCATCTCAGGCCATTTCTAGCCTGTTGCTCCTGGTTGCCTGAAATTCCAAGCCTGTGGGTCTTAACTTGTGAGGTGCCATGGAAGTGGGGCCTACAGAATGCTGCTGCCTGGCTCCCTAGATTCAGCCCCTTTCCTAGGGCAAAGTACAGGTGGGTCTTCTGCCTTGCTGGAATTCCTGGGGCCAGAGCATGCAAAATTATTGGGTCTCTGTGTGTGCCTGAGCAGCTGCCCCACTGAGATTCCTCACAGCTCTGTGTATGGAACTAAAGGCCCTGGTGGCATGGGCTCATGAGGGGATCTACTGATCCACGGGTAGCAAAGATCCATGTAAAAAGCATGGTTCTCCAGGTGAGGTCACACAATCACTCACCACTTCCCTTGGCTGGGGGTGGGTGTTCCTTTGGCTCTGTGCCACTTTGAGGTGGGTCATCACCCCGCTTTGCTATTCTTTGTTCTCCATGGGTCAAGTTGTGTGGCGAGTATTATGTTGGAGTCTTTGTTTGGGCGCCAGCTGTGACATGTATTACATTGGAGTTACCAACTGAGACACTGATTACCACCTATGGAGGTTTGTTTTTCAGACCCTGACTTAACGATGAACAAATGGATGCACTTTTACATCCAGTACAGTGATTTTGAGTGGGCTAGGGATGGTCGTTAACTGCTTTTAGAGGGTGACTGCAGTTCACCAACCACAACTCCCTGTACCTCCTCATATTTATTTAGTATACATTTAATAACAGAGGTTTTAAGTTAACATGCTTTTGGATAATTAACATGGTTAAAAGTGTGGTTTTAAAAATGATAAAAGCTTTTGGTTCCAGGGCCCAGAGTAAACACCATTAATGGGTAATACCCCTTTGACCTTTCCCTGAGAGGGTCATTTAGCACAAAGTTTACATGAATAAACCGGGTAGAGACAAAGGAATGTGGGGTAAACAGACTTAACTGGGGAAGCTTTATTGTCCCTAAACCTTCACCCTATGACTTAATACTTTAACATAAGAACTGGCTGCCTTCAGTCCGTTCCATCAAAACCTTTCGACCTTCCAAAAGGTTTGAGACTATAATTTTATAACTTTCACTAATACTTCCTAATATTTTGCTAGCCACCCTGAGTGAATTCCAACAGAGCCATCTGCCTAGTCAGTCCCAATACAAGAACCTATATATTTCAGTTGAAGGTGATGAGTTCACAAACCATTTTCACTCCTCTACATGAAAGCCGTGGACCGCACCTACTTCTAACTGAGCATCTTGGCCCCTTTCAAATGTACTTTTCTTATTTTTAATTTCCATTTTAAGTGGATAAAAGCTGGCAAAACTCTAAATACTTTGAACATACATGAATATAGGAGCATAACAATTTTCTTATTCACACAGTACTCAAATTTAATTACAAATTAAAGTTTGGAAACTACTGATTAATAATTCATCACTTCTATTTTCAATGTAATCATGTGACTGAGGTAAAACTTCTTTATTACTCATACTGCAAGCATGTTTATTTGGTCAAATGTGTGACAATTCATATTTCCTCAGTATAAATGAATAATTTCCATACATACTTAAGGAACATCCGCCTTAATCACAAATAATAATTATTCCTCAGAAAAAAACAAGGGTAGATTTCTAATTATTGCATTTGCTAATATACCTTCCTAGCTTGGTTTAGATAGTGTAGTCTTTCACTAGTATAATTTGGCATGAGGCATTTGAAATTTATGGCAGTACTATATATTTCAATATATTATTTTAACTGGAAAATTGCTCCACAGAACAGATCATGTAAAGAATAATGTATTAGTCCATTCACACACTGCTATAAAGACAGACTGAAGACTGGGCAATGTATTAAGAGGTTTAATTGACTTTCAGTTTTGCATGGCTGGGAGAGTCTCAGGAAACTTACAATCATGGCAGAAGGAGAAGGGGAAACAGGGGACCTTCTTCACAAGGCGGCAGGAAGGGGAATGGATGCAAGGAGGAGGAACTACCAAACACTTACGAAACCATCAGATCTCATGATAACTCACTCAATATCACAAGAACAGCATGGGGAAAACTGTGCCCCATGAATCAGTTACCTCCACCTGGTCTCTCCCTTGACATGTGGAGATTATGGGGATTATAATTCAAGATGAGATTTTGGGTTTGGACACAGCCAAAACATATGAGGTACTAAGGTTCTGTATACTTCATGTCCATTACTACAGAAACAAAGTGGGTCAACAATAATATCTTTCCTTTGAGCCTTCAATCGTTAAAGGGTTACAGACCTCTCATTCCTCCATTTAATCTACATGAAACAAGCTAATAAATCCTTTCTTCCTCCAGGAAATTTTCCCTAATATGAGTGGATTGAAAAGAGCACTAAACTGGAAATCATTTCCAACTCTGCCACTCATTAATGTGTAAGTTAAATTCTATATGCCTTGACTTGTTTATCTGCAAAATGATGAGGTAATAGAATACTTGCCTTCTAGCTCTATAAATCTATAACTTGTAAATACATGAAAAAAAGCATCTTCTATTAAAAAGCAACTTCAAGCCAAAATGGAAAATAAATATTTATGTAAAACCTCACTGCTTACTGCAAATTATAGTTATTCACAACAGGACAACATCCATATAAAATGTATCAGAAACATTTGCTGTGTAAATTAACAATGCAAGATATATGAAAAGAAATGATGAGCTTATAAAAAAAGTATACAATTGAGTGCTCATTATGCTAGATGATATAGGAAATGCAAAGATAAATATGATATTTAAGGCTCCCTAAGTGTGAAGAACAAAAATGTACCCCAGTGAATATATGACCAGGCAGAATGTGAAAAGTACTCTAACAAAGTACATACAAAATAGTTATGGGAGCACAGTAGAGGAAAAGTAGAAGAAACAACAGATGCTGGTGAGGCTATGGAGAAATAGGAATGCTTTTAAACTGTTGGTGGGAATGTAAACTAGTTCAACCATTGTAAAAAACACTGTGGTGATTCCTCAAGGATCTAGAACCAGAAATACTATTTGATCCAGCAATCCCATTACTCGGTAAATACCCAAAGGAATATAAATCATTCTATTATAAAGACACATTCACATGTATGTTCACTGCAGCACTATTCACAATAGCAGAGACATGGAATCAACTTACATGCCCATCAATGATAAGCTAGATAAAGAAAATGAGGTAAATATATACCATGGGATACTATGCAGCCATTATCTTCAGCAAACTAACACAGGAAAAGAAAACCAAACACAGCAGGTACTCATAATTGGGAGCTGAGCAATGAGAACACATGGACATAGGGAGGGGAACACACACAATAGGACTGTTGGGGGCGGGTGGGAGGAGAGAGAGCATCAGGATAAATAGCTAATGCATGTGGGGCTTAATACCTAGGTGATGAGTTGATAGGTGTAGCAAATGACCATGGCACATATTTACATATGTAACAAATCTGCACATCCTGCATATATATCCCAGAACTTAAAATAAAATTTAGAAAAAACAATTGAACTTTTCAAAAAAAAATATTCAAGGAATCATGACCTTACCAAACAGAGAAAATAAAGCACCAGGCGCTACATGAACAGGTGCTCAACATCACTAATTATCTAGAAAATGCAAATCAAAACTGCCATGTGGGTCAGGCACAGTGGCTCATGCCTGTAATCCCAGCACTTTGGGAGTCCAACATGGGCAGATCACGAGGTCAGGAGATCGAGACCATCCTGGCCAACATGGTGAAACCTTGTCTATACTAAAAATACAAAAATTAGTTGAGTGTGGTGGTGCATGCCTGCAATCCCAGATACTCAGGAGTCTGAGGCAGGAGAATAATTTGATCCTAGGAGGTGAAAGTTGTAGTGAGCTGAGACTGCACCACTTCATTCCAGCCTGGTGACAGAGTTAGACTCCATCTCAAACATACATACATAAATAAATAAATAAATCTGGAATGAGACATTGCATCAGAGTAGCTACTATAAAAAAACCAAAAGATAAGTGTTGACAAAGATGTGGAGAAATGAGAACCCTTACACGCTGCTAGTGAGAATGCAAATTAGCACAGCCATTATGGAAAACAGTATAGTGGTTCCTCAAAAAATTATACCATATTATCCAGCAATCCCACTGCTGGATATATATTCAAAGGAAATTAAATCGGTATGTAGAAGAGATATCTGCACTCCCATGTTCGCTGTAGCATTATTCACAATAGCCAGGATAAGGAATGAACGTTAGTATCTATCAACACATGAATTGATAAAGAAAATATAATGTGAATATACACAATGAAATACCAGCCATAAAAAAGAATGAAATCCTGTCATTTGCGGCAATATAGATGAACCTGGAGGACATTGTTTTAAGTGAAATAGCCAGACACGGAAAGACAAATACCACATGATGTCACTTATATGTGGAATCTAAAACATTGTTCTCATAGTATTAGAGGGTAGAATAGTGGTTACCAGAGGATGGGGAGTGGTGAGTGAGGAGATGGTGAAAGATTGTTCAATGGGTTAATCTTCTATGTATTTATTTATTTTTTTAAATTCTGGGATACATGTGCAGAACATGCAGGTTTGTGGCATAGGTACACACGTGCCATGGTGGTTTGATGCACCCATCAACCCGTCATCTACATTAGGTATCTCTCCTAATGCTATTCCTCCCCTAGCCCTCCACCCTCCAACAGGCCCTGGTGTGTGATGGTCCCTTCCCTGTGTCCATGTGTTCTTATTGTTCCAACTCCCACTTATGAGTGACAAAATGCGATGTTTGGTTTTCTATTCTTGTGTTAGTTTGCTGAGAATGTTGTTTTCCAGCTTCATCCATGTCCCTGCAAAGGAGATGAATTCATCCTATGGCTACATAGTATTCCATGGTGTATATGTTAATCTTTTTAAAAGGAGACAAAGTAAGAGGTCATAAATAATTTATGTATGACAGGCAATACTTTATTGGCCAAGTGTACACGTACTTGAAATAAGTAACACTTTATTTGAAAATATTCTAAAATATAGGTAGAATGATTTTTTATTTTTGCTTTGTTTACCAGATTCTTCTTTTCTCCTGAAAAACAGCAATGCTAACATTCTCAAATCCTGGGGGTTGGAGGTGAGGAGGACTTAGCTAGAACTATTTTAGCAATAACACACATGAAGCTAATATGAGTTCCACTATCACCTGCCCCTCTACCACTTGAATGAAAAACATCTAGGAGCTCTGCATGGATAGAAGGTAAATAGAATCATCATCTATATGGTTCTATTGGTGGTATCAACAGCAAGGAAGCACTCAAAAGGGAAAAATAGCTTATAAAGTTACTATAATTAAGTAAAACAAGTGACAGCAAATGTCACAATTCTCACAACTAAAGGGCACTAGTTTAAGAGGTTATGGGAAAGTGAACAACAGTTTATTTTCATGGCTAGTTTAAAACAAAGGCAAGCAGGAACTGTTAAAATGTGCATGAGATCGTTTCTTAGAAGGTTCTCATAGCTCCTAGAAAAGTTTCAAAGACAGAACTAAAATCACCAGATCCACAAAAAGGGATTACCTAAGAGACCTTATGCGATATGTCAATGATATCCCTAATATCTTTTCCCATGAGAATGTTTGCAGATTATCAGGTTAAAAGAAGAGGTAAGAATAAAACTGAGTTTTAATATGTATTATTCCTTAAACACCAGATAGGACTAAACATAAAACACATGGAACACAGAAAACTGAAAATCTGAGCACAATTGGCATGTAAGCCCCATCTATTTTACCAGATGTTTTTAAAATGAACACAGGAGAATCATATGCATGGCTTTAAACATTAAAATTGATCCTTGGTAAAATGTATTTTTCTGAAGCATAAACTGGATGACTAGAAAATATATTATTTAATGAATAATACCGGTAGTTTCAATCACTTTACATGGGGAAATTTGGCAAATTACAAATAAACCACATTGCATGGAAATGAACTTTGGAATGATAAGGAACCAAAGAAAGATTAGCACTCAGTTTTCCTGGCTTCTAATCAAGCATTCCTTCTGCTACACCACAAAGCATATTTGTACTAAGGTTAAGATCCCAACAAAATCCCTTGTCTGTTTTTCTACTGTTTAAAAGTTAATGACAAATCCTCGGTTTAGTTATTCTGACAATGATCAGGATGCTGGACTTACTTTGCAATGTATTCTACAAACTGGTACAAACTGGCTAGTACTCTTGAGATAATTAGCACATATTAACTATAAGCAATTACTTTTGTCATAAAATGTGCTCCATTTCAAATTGTAGCGTAAAAACTTTAGGGACCTATAAGCCACATGGTGACAAGTGTTAAGTTTTCATTTTAAAATTTAAAATTAAAAAATTTTAAATGTAAGAAATGAGCTTTCAAGCCTGGATCGACTATTTTTTTCCCAAAATAAATAAGGCCAATTATGTTGAAATATCACCAATATGGCAGCTACTAGACACATGTGGCTATTAAGTACATAAAATGTGGGTAGTTCATATTCACATGGCTATAAGTATAAAATACACACTACATTTTGAAGACTCAATATGAAAAAATATAGAATATCTAACATTTTTATATTGATCAGTTGTTGAAGTAATATTTTGGATATATCAGATTAAACAACATATATTATTAAATTTAATTTTACATAAAAACATTTTAATGTGGCTACTAGAAATTTTAAAATATGTATTTGCATTGCATCACATTTCTATTAGACCATTCTAAGCCATCAGTAATGAATATCCAGGTGCTACAGATACATAGTACATTCATTCTCTAAGAATAAGTTAGCATTATAAAAATTGCCTGCATAATCAAGTCAATTTATGTGCTAAAAGAAAATGATATGGACATATATGGTAAATCTAGAAATAAACTTGAGTTGGCTTTAAATATATACTGTTCCCCAAATTTAAATTTTTGGTTTTGGTTAATACAGGAACTATTCCCTGCACATACATAAATTGATCAGAAAGACGGGTGGCCCAGAAACATGACAAAATCAAAAGTTATCTTTTGTACCTTGTTCAATTCACTCATAAATGTGTTAAATAAAAACAAATACTTACATATGACACCATTAGATACTCTGCAAATAAACACTAAGCTATAACTTAAGAATTTTAGCAATTTAATATGAATGCAACAAAACAAAACATATTATAATTTATACCTTTGCTCCGTCTGAAATACTGTCCCAGTTTCCACCACTCAAAGAGAACTTTCCATTGCCTATACGCAGCAATATCTCTTCAGGAGTATCATTGGGGCCATTAGCAAATGGAGTGTAGCTATTAATAAAATAGATTTTAATAGACACTACAGGCTAACATATCCAATAATGAAAGAGATACAAATATTTACTACATGCAAATATTTACTTCAGCGAGTAAGACTATCATCTCACATTTGCTTTCACTGTTAATGTCAAATTTTATATTTCAAAGCATAAATTTAACCCTAATAAATTCTTTAATAAAACAGAGAATCTTGCCTACATCAATAGTTTTTCGTCTTTGATCAACTAATCAATGTAAAATAAAATAAAGGTGGCTTTTCATATAAAGCTTCAGTCTTAAAACTAGATAACACTAACAAATGCATGTTTTCTATTATTCCAGGCATAGGTTAGCAAACAAATACACCTAGTACGAAGAAAATGTTAATTTCATATATTCATAATGCATTTATTGCCTTGCTTTGATTTATTCATTAACATTTCATCATTAGTATCATGGAAATGGTTATCAATACATTTATGAATATTTATGAAAACTTGGTTAAATATTTATATCAACATAAAACTCCATAGCCATTACATTTATTATGTAGATCGATCATATAGATTAATTGCATTTAATATGCAAACTTTAGCTACCTTAACTTCAGTCTTTACTGTGATCTATAATATTTTGCATAAATTTGTAATATCTAAAAGTATATGAAATACACTGACATATGCAATTATCACCAAACCATTAAATAATTTAGAGTCAACATTTTTAACACACATTTATAGAGCTCTTGGTATATCAAGCATATTTAAGTTATACTAAATGCACTCTTTAAAATAGTATGTCTAAGTACACTATACTTACTTGCTAAACTTGGTCATTTTCTCTATCACAACTCTCAGAACAATTTCTACAGCCATAAGTGTTCACTTCTAAATAAAAGTACTACTCAGTATTAAGAGTAAAATAGTACTTCTATTATTTGTAAAGTATCAACATTAACATAGTCCAATTGTTTTACATTTGTTTTGAGCTTTTCTTTATCCTTTCAAAGGACGGTAGCTGTGTGTGTTTCTGCAGTTTAGTATTGTTACTATTTAGATTTGCACAATCTTACTAAATCTCTAGTGCCAAAATAGTTATGTTACATAGGTATACACATACTATGCAGCAAACCACCACCATGGCACGTGTATACCTATGTAACAAACCTTCAGGATCCACACATGTGCCTCAGAATTTAAATTATAATAAATAAATTTTTAAAAAATCAACTCAATGTCAACAAGCTCAGTGGGCAAGTTGTTGGTGAAACATGCAATTATTTTATGATTAAATATTTTCAAGATCAAAATAGAAATGCAATTTATTTCTAAAAGTTTTAGTTCTGGTTGACAACTGCCTTTTAAAATTATTATATCTTAACAGTGCATTATACACCTTGCTTTATGTTTTTTTAATTTTATAAGTAACAGCATTAATATTTTGAAATGTAAATGGCATTTTTCTTAAATATATTTTCATCTATTCCATTTATAGATGAAGATATACAGATGAAATTCAAATAACAACATTAATGCTTTTGAATATATAAGTTTCTTACCCAGCCAACATTGTGTAAAAAAGGACTCCTAAACTCCAAATATCACAAGCAGCATCATATCCCTGTTGCATAAGAACCTAAGAAAGAAATACTCATTATATGGTATTACTCAAAAGACATAATCCCAACACCTGAATGAGCTTTCTCTCCTCCTCTTAGGAAACCAAATATAGAGAAATCTAAACTTAAGATGAGTATGCACAGAGATTTTAATGTATACTATACACAGTACTGAGGCTTTTAATTCTGTCACTGATTCTATAAGGTAGATAATACTCCAATTTTGAAGATGAGAAAACTAAAGTGAATATTAAGTAACTTACCCAACATTACAAAACTAATAAGTAGTAGAACAGGAAATCTTAATAGAGCCTATGTTTTTAATATCTATAACTGCCTCTTTACTATACAAGATATGGCAAGATAATATATGATCTCACAAAAGCAGAATGAATTTATATTTTACCATACAAGGCCAATGTCTTGAAAAGAGCAGTATATGTCTAGACCACAAGTACACATTTGATATATACTGAATGCTTCATTAATTTTTCAAACAACCATTTAGGAAGCTGTTTTTTAGGGCCAGTGTTAATAAAAATCAAATAATATATTTGTTACGTATTCATGTGAGATTTAGCTACAAAGTTAATAGAGTTCGTTAGAAAAATAAAGAGATGTAACGAGGCCATTTTCTTTTAATTGAGAAAAACAAGCCCACTGCTAAAGCCCCTAGGCATAGAAACAAAATAGAAACGTTATTAATGCATTAAGGCAGGGGATTATATAACCACAAGCATGAATTTCTCATCTATAAAAGGCTAAAAATATTAGTGCTTGGCTTTGACAATTGCTAAACATGAATAATGAGTATGTAACTAACTTAAAATTTGAAACGTGGCTTTTTTCCTAGTCTTAGTGTATTTATAAAAATACACATATGTACAAAAGTAAGAGGGTAAAGAGCATGTCAAAATATATAATTGGTTTAAGGAAATAATACAAGTAGGGAACTATAAAATACTTAACAAATGACAAGGTATAGCTAAACCACTCACATCATGGTAAACATTAAGTTGGCATACTCTTCTACTGATTTTATTCCCTTATCTCTTTATTTTTCTCATCACATCTTACAGTTCCAGGCATCACCATATTTTCCCTGATTCCCTTATGAAGCTTTTTAAAGCTTCCCAAATGATTCAATGCATAGCTAAGGTTGAGGGCTACTGCTTAGAAATCAGTTGGACAGGTGAGAGTTAATCAACAAGTCAGCTGTAGGTACATATACTCCTACAACCTTCCTAGTTATGAGGACACACTTATGCTGGAGGTGTCACATTGCTTAATTAGGGCCACACATGAAAAACCTGTTTTAGGTAAAGAAGAAACAGTCCACTTTTTTTTCTAGAGCTAGTCTCAATGCCCTTATAAAAGTGAGCATATAATCGTAAAAGAAACAATGCAGAATGGTAGACTGAATGAAAGTACAGAGTGTGTGTTTCACGCCTTTTTACTTGCATCAAATACAAAGACAGAAGTCACAATTAACATAATCAATGCCATAACTCTCTGTCTCATTTGGCTTCCCAAGTCAGCAGAAAGTAACATACACAGAGCTCCTCATTCCTGTTGCTCAAATCAATTAACATTTGGGGCAAACCATATGACAGCCCAGAGAAGAGCAAAGCAGAGTTAACTTCAAAATTAGTTTATAAAAAGCTGCAGACACAATATCCCTCAACATTTTTGTAAGCTCCATTAATTCAGGAGCATTCTTTAACCTCAATAGGCTTGTAATATCAGTTGAAAAATACAACATAATGGAATTGCCATTAACAAAGAATAAAATATTTTAGAGATATATTCACTTTTGCAGCATAGGTATAATAGAAAAACACATCTATCTAATAAATCCTAAGAGGTTGATCAAACTGATGTATAATTTAAAAACTAAAAGAATATTCTTTCCTTATTGTTAAGCTAAAATTGCAATAATCAGTGTAGTTCTTAGCAAAAAAGAACTCTTTATGCACCGTGAAATAGTGAATGTATACCCCCCAAAATGCCATTTTTTATTGAAATGCCTGCACCAATACTTGAATCTTTCCAATTCTAGTTTAAAAAAGAATGCATTTTTATATTTTACTACTACCTTTTGAAATTTTAGAAACAAACCTCCCTAAAACTACTCTCTGGTTCATTAATGACAATTTACAAATAAATTATTGATTTCTAGAATGGGCTTCATCACTCAAAAATAAAACTTTCAAAGTATTTTGAAAATACAAATATTAGTCAAAGACAGTTTAAGAACTAGTTACAGAGAAGTGGTCTCCACATGCCCACCTGAACACCTTCACTATTATAATAGTAAAAGTGTCTTACTACAGTGTACGTCTGTTGGGGGAAAAAAACATCAATGGGCTGTATTCTACTTTCTGGGATTGCTTACCTAACCATTAATTTAAAACTGTTTATCTAACCATTAATCTAAACACAGACATGTTATATATTTTTCACTTAATGTCTGTTTTTGAGATGTTCATGTGGAACATATTCAGCTCTAACCATTTTCCAGTGAGAAGTTTCCATAATACTAAGTAGTTTAGGTCCACAAGATTAAGTCAATATTAAAAATTTGACTATTAAAATGGTGATTTTATACTTCACTCTTATGTCTACTGCATAATCTATTACAATATTTATGATGACCTCTATGACGACCATATATGCTATACATAACAGAAGAGCACTATCTCAAATATTCTGTCCTCCTATCCTATAAAACTACTGAAGTGGCATTGATAACTGCTGAAGGCTGCAGCTGTCAACCCAAAAGTCTGTTCTGATGGCACTGAGTTTTCATTGTTCTGGATGCATAAGTCTGTGCGTCAGGTACAGCTGGGCCCAGCCAGCTTGAGTCACTGTTGTACAAGATTCTTTTTTCTATCTTATGAATGTACTTGATAATTTAAAAATAAAAATACTTGTTTCTCAAAAAAAAAAAAAAAAACCACCTACTGCAATGTCCTAAAAGGGCTAATTTTTTTTATATCCAGGCTATTATTTCATATACCTTAGGGCAGTACAATATCTTGTAACAGATAAAAACTTGATATTATTCTATGAATTTTATTAAAATACAGATTAAATCACATTATATGGATATATACATAATTTCTTTTTAGGCAAATCTCTTATCATATAAAGCCTATAAAACAGACGTTCTTCCTATCTTCAGTATCAGTATAGTATTTTCTATATTTCTATTTTCATTATTAGAAAAGTTATTTTATAGTAGCTGCTTTAAAATATAGATTGATTTACATTAAAGTACAAATGATTTATTATTAATATATATGATGTGCAATATTTCCCTGAAAAAGCTAGTATTTGATATAAGAGTAAAATCATAAAATATATAGAAGATAGGAATTCTTCTCAAATTATTTTACTCTGCTTCTCCTTTGATTTGACACAGGTTTTTCAAATCTGAGGAGTTTCAGGTATTTTGATTTTTGTTGAATATGCAATCACATGTCTGTTAGCATTATCCATAACATATAAGAACAGTTACTGACTTAACAAAGAAAGCTCATAAAGAATTTACATGGCCAATGCCATCTCTTGATTCATTTTTCACCAATTTCACTTTCACTGCTATGGAAATTGCCACTGTCAAAGCTCCCATCCCCATAGTTAGAATGAAAGTTACAGCTTCCCAAACGTGAAATCTGTACCAGAGCCTCCCCTTTCCTGACTCTTCTCCCTAAGAGCATCACCTTTCTTGACCCTTAACCCTACGATTTAGGTATAAATATTATTTTCCAAGAAAAATCCCTACAGCTTAAAAAATCCCCTGTAAGGCTATTTTCTCTGTGAGTTATAAGTTCCTAAAGACAATAGAGGATGGCACTGCCCTTATATGTTATTTATAATGCTAATTGATATAAATTACCTAATGTTCAGTATAATTTAACATACCGGATGTATCTATCCTAGCTTTCTTATTAAGTGAATGCTGGGTCTTGAATAAGTCAGTCATTGAAGTACCTCGAGCCACAGTTTCTTCACTTAGAATACATAATATGTTGAAGTGTGGCTATCTTTACCATACCTCCCAACTCTAAAATGGTATGATTCTGAAATTAGTATATAACCCAACAGAATAGAATAGCCTGATTATTACATTCTGGTTGGTTTCAGATGCTAGTTACCAGTGTGAATATTTATATTAGGGGCTATGAGAATTTAACTGATTTAAAGAACTTTATAACTGAAAAAGGACAAGATAATAGCTTTTATCTGCCTACCATAATGTACACATGGCATCATATAGATTCAACTAAAGGAAAAGAATGAAAGGCAAATGCTGAAGTTTTTAAGGAATACCTCAGGTGCAACAAAGTTTGCAGTGTAGCATGGAGTTAAGAGAAGTCCATTTTCTCCTCGAAGTTGTTTTGCAAACCCAAAATCACATATCCTGATTGAATCTGCACTGGCTGATTCATCCATGTATAAAATATTACTAGGTTTAAGATCACGATGAACAACCTTGAATATAAAGGAAAAAAGCATTATATCTATATAGTAAACTAAATATCTGAGAAATAAAAGATTTCATATTTCCAGAAAAAGAAACTTTCCAAATTACAAAATTTTGAAAATGAAATTTTGCTCAAGCTTAAGAGCCTAAAATATACATAAGAAATTATCCCTGTCAGATAGATGCTCCAGTTTCTATTCAAGCCACCAGTTTTTTGTTAACCTTTTCTAATCTCAATATATCTAAGCTCAATTCTCAGATTCAATTTTGGACATGTTATAATTTATATCACTTAGCATTACACATGATATATAAGAACAGCTCCTGACTTACAAACTAAACTAAGTTTGGACTCAGTCCATAATGACTAAGGCCCTACTCAACACCCGCCATCTTACAGTAAACAAACATAAGACCTGGATATAATACAAAAATCAACTATCTGAAGGCGCTGGAGAATGAACAGAAGCAGATATACTCTGATAAGGAGTACATACTTTGTTAAAGGAGGGAACACAGGTAACTATACGAGGAGGTTTCCATGTCTGTGGCTTTTAGCCTGGGGGTAAGTGCAGTCCCTATGGCACACAGTGGTGGTAAAGACATTTGGAAAAACCCAGTCTTTCTGGCTTAAAGGACTAGATAGGAGATGCTGGAAAACTAAATGCTGAGTGGAGGAATATTATAAAGGAAAGAGCCAAAACTGATCCTTGAATCAAAATATGCACAACAGGATCAAAACAGTTGGTATAAAGTCAGATAATATGAACAAAAACCAGAGCTGCTGCCCCCAAAACCAGTTTTCAGTTCAAGCCCAGCCAAGAAAATTGCCCACTTAAACAAATGAAACAATAATAACCATTGGAGAAAAATAATGGAATACAAAAATCTCTATAACTGATTATCATAATGCTTAGGATGTAATTCAGCATTATCTGATATACAAAGAACCAAGAAAATGGAACACAGTCTTAAGAAAATCAATAAATTCTGATTCCAAGATGAACCAAGCTAAAACTAACAGATAAGGATCCTCAATAAAGTAAAACAGAACATGCTTTCAGTGCATTAAATTCTCAGCAAAAAAAAAAAGCGAAGTCTCAGCAGAAAAACAGAAAAAATAAAAGAACCAAATAAAATACAGAACTGGAAAAAAATGCTAACGTTCCCCCAAGTGATAAGTTTCCTACTAGTACTATCTACTTCATGTAAGTTACCCTTACTTTTAATCAGAGATTACTATGCTAAAGCTCTTTAAGGACAGGGATCAGGTCTCACTCATGTTTGAATCTACACCACCTTTTACGATGCCTGGCATGTAGAAATTCTCAATATGTGTCTTATTAATTTAGTTAATTGATATGAAGGTTTATACAATAGTAAAGAAGAGATGCCTATGATTCTTTTCTCAAAAATTTTTGTCATGCTTTACTTTAGAGAGTATTGGGTGTTGGTAAAGACAATCAAATAATTAAATTATAAAAAAGCTACTGCTTTAGCATTATATATTTCAAAATACTGAAAATCCACTTTATTAAACCATACACATAACTGTGTACTAGTTTATTTTTATTTATTATAAGAGGGGCTCATGTAGAGTTTTCATTGTGTCAATTCTAAATTGTCATTTTTAATTTGCTTATTAAGTTGGTATATATCCACTATTATAATTGATTCAAACTTAAATTTTTGAATTACTTGCTATTTTGTTTATTTATATAGCTATATATATTAAAAGCTGCCTTTTTTGTAACTCAGTTCATTTGTCTTCTTTATGAAAGGACAGGAAGCAAAATAACAAGCCTTCGCCTTAACCACAAAATTTAATATAGTAATACTTCAAATGTTTAGAATACACATTTTGTACTGTATTTAGGGGAGGAGCTGGCAAGGTTCAATATATATGTTAGGCAACTTGAACTTTATATGTTAGGTAACTTGAACTTTATATGTTAGGTAAGTTGAATAATAGTCACCATATGTCTTTGGTTAATTATTTTATGTTTGACTTTTAAGTCTAAATAAGTTTCATAATTTCAAAGTCAAATTAGGTACATTTATATAATTCAAACCACTTTTAAAATGAATATGCTATTAAATCAGGGCCAATGGGCAGAGAGAAAATAATTATTTCCTAAATCCATAATTTTCACTACATTGTAAGTTCTATTAGGATATTCTCTATTAAAATATATATGAATAAAAAGTAATTTATCTTAGGTACATCATGTCCTATATTTTTATGAGGATATAGGTCCCAGAATAGAAAGAAAAAATTTAACTACAACTTACTCCTTGACAATGAAGATAGTCAACTGTCTTACTTATTACATACAGTATATCACTAGCCTCCCGTTCCGAGAAACATTTTTGTTTGAGAATACGGTCAAGTAACTCTCCTCCTTTCATTAAATCCGTAACAAGGTAAACATATCTACCATCATCAAAGACCTACAAAAGAATGCAGTTTTAAAATATTATTATTTATAATTACAATTCTATAATGCTTTGATTATATTTTAATTATATTTACTTTTCTACTAAACCTCCCTCCAGTATTAAAAAAATATTCCTTTATTGTTAATGCACTACAGGCTGTAGTAAAGGTTGAACTGGCTAAAAAACCACCTTCACAGTTCCATGAAACCATATTAAAGAAATAATTTTATTATCTTTTGAAATTATAGGTTGTAGTTCATTAAAGAATATAAATTAAAAAACAGAACTCTATGTCTCTCAAATGATACCTATCTCATTTTTTACTGTATTATAGCTGCTTATCTTCCCTAAACATAGGCTTCTTTCTAAAAGTAAATATACCATTTATTTTGTATATCCTTCCCTCAGTCCATTATCTGATGTGGTATCTTAAATATTTGTTGAATTCCAATCAAGGAAAATAAATAAGAAAAGTATTTATATACTTTTCACTCTGGGCATGTAAGATACATACACACACACACACACATACACACATACAGTAGTTTAAAGATTACAAATCAAAGTGTGTATCATTTTCTGACACAAATTGATCAAGGTGACAGTTGATTGTTGTCTTCTCTAAAGAGAAAAGAACATTATCTCCTTATGTGAAAAGTCAGCATTCAGTAACATATTAATATGAGTTATATATTCATTTTACAAAACTATAGACTAATACTATTTCACTTAAAGAACAATCCATAATGCTATAGCCAATTACCATATTATCAAGAAAGCAAAATCTTCAAGAATTTGGCAGATTCCCAATATCCTGTATCTTTTGTACTGACAGCACTACAGAATAATAAATAGTGTTAGCTACAATGTTAACTAGTTAACCAGTCAGAATATATTCAAGTAATCAGGACATTCTCATTTACCAATCATTATAGTTTTTTTTTTATATTCTATAAGACTAGAAGTATAGAATAATGGGGAAAAAAAGTAAAGTGGCAATTTAAGAATCTTGAGATTTTTGAGGCATGAAATTAAATATGTTAAAGACATTAAGTTTCAATAAGAAAAATAAAGTTCCAATTCATAACTTCATTAGTTTAGCTGATACCTAGATTTTGAAATACCTACATCCTTTAACGTAATAATGTTGGGATGTTGTCCATAGCGCATCAATATTTCAATCTCTTCTGAAGGATCTCGCTTACTTTTGTCGATGATCTAAGAAATAAGAAAAAAAGAAAAATATCTGAGGCAAATTACTTTTCTAAAAACAGATATTTTCAATTTGGTTATATTTTTCAAGAAATACTTAAAAACACAAGAACAATGCTTACCTCATATTATTTTAACATTTAAAAACTTCTTATAAGTAAAACTTAACAGAAAAAAAGAACACTTTAATATTATATCCTATTTCACTGAAACTATACTAATGATGATGTACTGTAATTGCTGCAATTGCTCAATCTTAACATAATACACTATAATGAAATTACTCAAATACAAAAATTCATAAAATGCACTGTTCCTACAAAATAAACCCTTGAAAAGAAATTCAAAATGAAAATATTAAATCTCGGAGTTCCCTCTCATCATCTTATCTTTCCTAACTTCATTCACTCCACTGAAAATGTCAGTTGACTCATAATTTAAATTACATACATAAAACAAATGAGAAAGATAGGCTCAGAGACAATACCTTTACTGCAAATTCCACGTTGGTAGTTGCATGTATGCATCGTTTGCAAACAGAATAGGAGCCAACACCAATATCCTCTTTCAATTCATATACTTCACCAAATTGTGCAGCGTTTCCATTTATCTGTTTATTTTTAAAAAGTAAAATACTAAGGAAAATATTTTCACATTTTCTGTCTTTTGATCTTAAAAAAGCTAGAGTAATTCATTCTATAGAAATTTTGTCAACATTTATAAATGGCTTAAACAGATTCTGAACCAATCTTTTCTTGATAGTTACAGCCAATATAATAAATCAACTGGCTTACACATCACCCTTATATTTTATTTAAAAGAGGCCACATAAACATAATTAAAAGTTACTACTGTCTGCTCTTTTCCAAAACATACAGGAACATATTTAATTCATGATTTATACCAAGAGATAAAGTAGTTAAAAATCACTTTTTAAAAATATTAAAAATAGATCAGCAATAACAGAGAAATAATCAGCAATAACAGAGAAATAATTTTGCCAAACTGAATAATGTGATTAAATGGAATTTACCTGAACAATTGGTAATACATTTGCACTTGTGATAGGAGTGATTTTATATTCTTCTGCAATAGAAGTTGCAACAAAGCTGAATCCTTTGAAAAGCTGATGAGCATTTGCACTGGCTGGCAAACCAGGAGAATCTAATGTCCAAATAATTATATTTAATTATAACTACACACAGAATTCTATGATATAAACTGTCAGAATTTCTTTATAAAGGAAACCACTGTATGTTGCTATCTAACATATTATATATTTGATTTATTATATATTATCTGTCTCCTTTCTGTATACATGCTCCATTTTTAGTTAGTAGTTTTTGTCTGTTCTTTTCACTGCTGCATCCTCACTGCTTAGTACACAGTAGGCATTCAGTATTTCTTGAATATATGTATGAAACTATAAAAGAGAGAGTAATATATCTCATGTCTTACCTCCTACCCTAGCCTGTAAATCATTAACATGTCAAAGGACTTACACAACAAAAACTTTGCTACTCTTTGACCAAGTTCCTGCCTTCCTGATAAATATTTCCCATTTAAAACCTCTACGTGACAGCTACCCAAGCAACGTTGTATATAGGATCCATATTTCTCATGGGAAAACCAACCCTCTGAAAATTTACCATTCTTTCAACTTTTACTTCAGAAGACAGTTTATTTGTAAACTATCTACTAAAATAAAATCCCTGATTTTACAGATAAACATGCATTACCTTTAGGTGTTTTTGCAGTAAATTCAGGATCAAAACAAAAAGTATCATCTGGTTTTCCAGAAGCAGGTTTGAAAGGAGGTTGAACTTCTCTTTTATATAATTTCTAGAAGAGGCAACCATATAACACAAAACATATTAAGACTTTAAAAAATTATTATACTTTGTAAAAGAAAGCAGGACATAATATTCACAGTTCCTAATAGAAGACTAACAATTTCATAAATAAATTTCAACAGGTTTCACATAACTGTTAACCAAATTGAGAGATAACGCTCAAAATTTAATGAGGCCAAGAAACAGAACAGTGATGTCACAAGTTGAATTCACAAGGAATGCTCAATTTTGAATATAAGTTTTTGAATGTTCACTGTTAATATAACCATGCAAATACAGCACAATGTTACCATGCAGAAATAACTAAAATGCTCAAGGCTTTCAAAATCAATAGACTATTTTTAAGAAGTACATATTTCATCTAAGATATTGTTTTCACATAAAAACATACATTAAATGTACTGTTTAGGCTTATATCAGAGTATTAAAAAATTTGGTCTTGTCAATCTATCTTGCTAAAATCTAGGCTTTTGAAAGGCACAGAAAATATCTAATAATATATAAAGAGCCACTTTTTAAAAACCAAATTTTTATAAAGCTTACAGTCCCACAGTGGGGAAAAATATATAGGGAATTACTTTCAAATAATTTTTATTTATTTAAATATGTAAACACGACTTCTGGTTCAATATGGTTTACTAGAAACAGCTAGTGGGTGCCTATCTCGCAGTTAGGAATCAAAATAGCAAGTAAATATTGACACCTCAAGTAAACTGTCTAGGCCACACTGAAATTCATCAGAAAAGTGATGGAACTGGGAATCACAGAAAGAAGAGCATGAAGCCATGCCGCCAGGGTGAACTGAGACTGGTGTAGAGCCAGATCTTTGATGCAGGGAAGGGAAAATTGAGTGAGAAACCCACCGGATTCCACAATTCTGCCACAGACTAACAATGCTAATTCATAGGTAAGCCCCCATGAATCCCATAGGCCTCCTGTTTAATACATGGAGCTGCCTAGAGTTTGTGCAGAGGTACTGCTCAAGCCCATGTGGGATTCCATGGACTTTTGATCCCTGAGCAGCCTGGCACTGGCTGCTGCCACCCCACCAGGCAGGCAGCAGGTAGGCCTAACTTGTGCACACCTCAAAGACAGATACTGCAGCTGCAGTACAGAGGAGGAAGCAGAATGTACACTGCAATGACTGCCGGCCTCAGCTGTTCCCTGCTGAGGAAGAAGGCCTCCTTTCTTCAATGTTGGGTCTACAGCACAGCTGCCCTGCCTCATATGTACATACTGGCCACAGCCTGGTGTTCTTAGAGCCCAGCTCCCAGAGACTGGTGATCCGCTCTTCAGCTGCCTCAGCAGTTACACCCAACACCACCATCATATTTGCCACTTCTGGGCCAAGGAGAGAGTGGGGAAACTAGGCACCTTTGTGTGCTCCTCAAAGTAAAATCCACTGCTGCTCATTCAGGAGGGAAGTGCAGTTGGGCCAAGCACCCCATAGCTGCCAACCTGCACTGCTTTAGCTGAAGAGATCTGCCTTCCACAGTAAAAGGCCAGCAGCCCAGTTGCCCTGCTCCCAACGGACAATTTCACCTGTTACCTGGAGGCCTTCTGAGAGCCCAGCCCCCATAGGCCTGTGATGGGCCTTGGAACTTTGACTGCACAAGCATTCTGCAGGTCTTTCTGAAAGCCTAGATCCCAAGGCATGTGATCAGCCATGGGAATCACACCACCAGAGTGTTCTGCCACAATCTGAGCATCCTGTGGGCCCATTTAAGAGACTAGCTTCCACAGGCCTGTGATCAGCCATAAGGCCCCAAGCACCTGAGTGTTTTGCAATATTCTGAGCATTCTGTGGGCACTCCTGAGAGCCCCACAGGTCTACAATATGCATTGATACACCAACGCCTGAGCATTCTGCAACTGCCTAAGCATTTTGTAGGCACTTCTGAGATCCCAGCCCCAACAGGCCCATGATGGACCTAGGACTCCTACTGCCTGAGTACTCTGCTTGAGAGTTCTACCTGTGACTCCAAGAACCAGCCCATTACACCCTATCATAGCCAACAGCAGAATTCTAGGGACTTAACAAGTCCACTGGCCTGGTCCTGGTCCACTCTCTACAGGACTCATACATGCTGTCTATTGGGCAATCTGGGGGATAAAGAATTGGAAGTTTGCCTAGTCCTATCTACCACTGCTGGCACATGACCATGCCCCAGCCTGTGGTCTGAGCTCAGATGGATCCAACCAGACGACACCACCACAGCTAATATCCAACTGTATGTGCTAAAAAGTAAAGCCCCTCTATCTGCTATCTACAGAAAGCAGTAGCATTACCCAATGGCAAACAGGTGAGTCACAAAGCTGTGTGAACTGGACTGAATCAGGAGGTTCCACCCAGAAACCACTCCCATAGAGAATTGCAAGACAAGTATCTTCTGTGGCTATCAGTTATACTGTGGTCTGGAGATAGACGACATGTGTGCATCTGAACTGAGAGTCATGAGCTCTGGGTCAGTGGTGTGATAGGTAAATAGAACATATTCCTACCTGTCTAGGATGTGGAGCTAGTCTCCCTACCCTCTGCTGAGACCTTGACACTGTTCAGCAGGTATTCCCCAAACCATGCCTGTCAGGGCTGGTTCCCCAGCTCATCACTGGGGTATTTGTGGGCAAGCCAGGCAGTCCAGCTCTGCCTAGCTTTGTTTTCCCTCACCCTTCACGGGACAAGAAGTTCAGGGAAACTGGCATTCCACTGTCCAGCCCATCATCTGAAACAACAGACAGCACCACACAATAAACAAATATCAAGTGCATACCGATATGCTTTTGCCATAGCTGGCTTGTACTGGTAATTGCCACCTACTGCCCTGTACATTGAACTGCAAAACCCAACATAAAACCTGACTAAGAAGTACATGGGCCCACAGAAGCAAAGCCAAAAGACTTTTGGCTATTTCCCAACCTAATCTACAGTCATACCCCCCAACAAGGACATGGCAGGAGGTGATCCATGTCCAAATGAAAGTAAATTCGAAAGTAATATGTGACAGCTTCTACAGATAAGAAGGACCCAGCATAATAACTTCAGGACTATAAAGAAAAATAATGTAATATTCCCAAAGGACCACAGTAGCTCCCTAGCAATGAATCCTAATCAAATGAAAATTTTGAAATGGCAGATAAAACATTTGAAATGTGAATTGTAAGGAAGCTCAATGAAATCCAAAAGAAAGTCAAAAACAAACATGAAAAAATCAGAAAACAGTTCAGGAGATAAAAGATAAATATATATATTTTTTAATTCTGGAAGTTAAAAAAATACTAAAGAAATTTCAAAGCACAGTTAAAAACTCTAATAACATACTAGACCATGCATAAGAAATAATTCTGTGCTTGAGGGCTGGTCTTTTGAATTAAACCAGTCAGATAAAAAATAAAGAAGAATTAATTCTTTAGAAAATGAACAAAATCTATGAGAAATATGGGATAATGTAAAGTGATCAAATTTACAACTTATAGGCAGAAAGAAAAAGTTTAGAAAGCATAATTGAGGAACTAATTCAGGAAAATATCCCGAATTTTCTTAAAGACAAAGATATTCAGATATAAACAATTCAGAGAACATCTAGGAGACACTATAGAATACAAACATCACCTAGAAATATAGTCACCAGACTATCCAAGTTCAATGTGAAAGGATAAATCATAAAAGAAGCTAGAGAAAAGCATCAAATCACCAATAAAGGAAATCTCATCAAACTGACAGTGGACTTCTCAGCATGAATTTTAACAAGTCAGAAGAGAATAGGGACCTAATTTTAGCTTCCTTAAAAAAATGCCAGCTAAGAATTTTATATCTAGCCAAAATAAGCTTCATAAATGAAGAAGACATAAAGTCATTCACAGAAAAGAAAACACTAGAGGAATTTATCACTACTAAACAGGCCCCACAAGAAATGCTCAAAGGAGTTCCAAACATGGAAACAAAAGTGTGACACTTACCATCAAAAAGGCCTGCATAAGTACAAAACTTAAAGGTCCTGTGAAACAATCATACAATTGAGAATCCAACACAACTAGCTATCAACATTATGACAGGGTTAAAACTTCAAATATCAATACAATCTTGAACATAAATGTCATAAATGTTCTATCCAAAATATATAGACCAGCAAGTTGGGCTAGAGACAAAAACCAACCATCTGCTGTCAAAAAGAGATCCACAGAATAGCTAAGCACAACTACATACTTAAAGTCAAGGGATGAAAAAAGGTAGAGCATGCAAATAAAAAAACACAACAGATCAGAAGTAGCAATTCTCATATCAGATAAAACAGACTTTAAACCAGCAACAGTAAGAAAAGGCAAAGAAGGGCATTATATAATGATAAGGGCTCAATTAAATCAAAACATTTTATTATCCTAAATATATATGCATCCAACACCAGAGCCATCAGATTCAAAAACAAATAATAATAAACCTAAGATAAGAGATTGATGGCAATACAATAATAGTGGGGGACTTCAATACCAAGTGACAACACTAGACAGGTTATCAAGGTAAAAGAAACTCTGGACTTAAACTGGACTCTAGACAAAATGGACATTTAGAGAATATTCTAACAACTACAGAATATACATTTTTCTCATCTGCACATGTAACACTCTCCAAAACTGACCATAAGGCTAATTTCAATAAACTCAAGAAAATCAAAATCACATCAAGTATCCTACTGGACCACAGCAGAATAAAATTAGAAATCAATACCAATGGGAACTCTCAAAGCTACACAAGTACATAAAAATGAAACCAGTTGCTCATAAATGACTTTTGGGTGAACAACAAATCAAGGCAGGCATAAAAAAAATTGAAATGAATGAAAACAGAGATACAGCATAGCAAAACCTCTGAGATACAGCCAAAGTAGTGCTAAGAGGAAAGGTTTTAGTGTTAAATTCCTAAATCAAAAACAGAAAGATCTCAAATCAATGACCTATTGTCACAATATGTGAAACTAGAATAACAAGAAAAGCCAAACCCAAAGCCAGCAGAAGACAAAAAATAACTGAATCTCATTTAGCTGAACTAAGTGAGATTGAGATTTAAAAAAAAATGATACAAAGGAGCAACAAAATGAGAAGCTGGTTCTTTGAAATAATAAAGTTGATAGACCACTAGATGGTTTAAACAAGAAGAAAAGAGAGAAGATTCTACTAAGCACAATCAGAAATGAAAAAGAGCACACCCAAATCAACCTTAAGTAAAATTAACAAAGCCAGAGGCATCAAATTTCAATGGATATCACAGAAATATAAAAGATAATCAGTGATCAACATGAACATGTATATACATACAAACTAGAAAAACTAAATGATAGATAAATTCCTGGAAACATACTGCTTCCCAAGATTAAGCCAGGATGAAATAGAAATCACAAACAGACCAAAGGAGTAGTGAAACTGAGCCAGTAATAAAATATGTTCCAACAAAAAAAGCCATGACCACATAGGCATATAAACAAAATTTTCCAGACATGCAAAGAAGAGCTGGTGCCAATCTTACTAAAACTGTTCCAATAAATTGAGAAGCTAGGAATCCTTCCTAATTAATTCTACAAAACCAGTATCATCCTGAGAGCAAAATCAGGTAAGGACACAACCAAAAAATAAAACTGCCAGCCAGTATCCCTGATGAACATAGACGTAGATACAAAAATTCTCAACAAAGTTTTACCAAACCAAATCCAACAGCACATGTAAAAAATAGTCAATCCTAATCAAGTGGATTTTATTCTAGGGATGAAATGATGGATCAACATTTACCAATCAATAAATGTAAATCACCACATAAACAAAATTATAAAAAAAATATGTGATCATCTCAATAGATGCAGAAAAAGCATTTGAGACAATTCAACATCACCTGATGATAAAAACCCTCCATATAATAGGCATAGAAGGAACATACTAATAATAATAAGGACCATATAGGACAAACCCACAGCCAACATTAAACCAAATGTGGGAAAGTTGGAAGCATTCCTTTCAAGAACTGAAAGAGGTCAAGGATGTCCACTTTCACCACTCCTAGTTAACAAAGTACAGAAAGTTCTAGCCAGAGCAATTGAGCAAGAGAAAGAAAGAAAAGATGTCCAAATTGGAAAAGAGGAACTCAAATGATCTCTGTTCATTGATTATATAATACGATACTGAGAAAACCCAGAAGACTCCTCCAAAAGACTCCTAGACTTGATAAACAAATTCAGTAATGTTTCAAAAAATAAAATCAACATACAAAAATCAGTAGCTTTTCTATACAATGACATTCTAACTGAAAACCAAATGAAGGTTCTCATTAACAATTTCAATAATAGCCACAAAAAGTAAAATACCTACAAATACATTTAATTAAGAATGTGAAAGAGTTCTACAAGGAGAACTATTAAATACAAATGAAAGAAACTAAATTAAATGGATAAATGGAGAAACATCTCATGCTCATAAATTGGAAGAATCAGTATCATTAAAATGACCATACCAGTCCAGGCACAGTTATTCACGCCAATAATCCCAGCACTGTGGAAAGCTGAGGCAGGAGAATTGCTTGAACCCAGAAGCTCCAGACCATCCTAGTCAACATAACAAGACCTCATCTTTACAAAAAAAAAAAAAAATTAGCTAGACATGGTGGCATACACCTGTATCCCCAGCTACTCAGGAGGCTGAAGAGGGAGGATTGCTTGAGCCTAGAGGTCAAAGCTGCAGTGAGCTGTGATCGTGCCACTGCATTCCAGCCTGGACAATAGAGAGACATGCTGTCTCAAATTAAAAAAAAAAATGACCATACTGCCCAAAGCAATATACACATTCAATACAATTCTGATAAAATTATGAACGCCATTCTTCAGAGAATTAGAAATAACAATCCTAATGTTTACATAGAACCAAAAAACAGACTGAATAGCCAAATCAACCTTAAGTAAAATTAACAAAGCCAGAGGCATCAAATTTCCTAATTTCAAATTATACAAGGCTAGAGTAAGTAAAACAGCATAGTACTTGTACAAAAATAGACACATGGATCAATGGAACAAAATAGAGGACCTAGAAATAAAGCTGCATAGCTATAGCCATCTGATTTTCTACAAAATCAACAACAATAAACACTGAAGAGAGAACACTCTATTCAATAAGTCGTGCTGGGAAAATTGCCTAGCCACATAGAGAAGAATAAAATTGGACCCTTATCTCTCACTATTTACAAAAATTCATGTGAGATGGTTTGAAGACTTAAATGTAAGACCTGAAACTATAAAGGTCCTAGAAGAAAATCTAGGGAAAACTCTTCTGGATGTTGGCCTACACAAAGAATTTATGACTAAGACCCCAAAAGCAAATGCAACAAAAACAAAACAGATAAATAGGACTTAATTAAACTAAAATGTTCCTGCACAGTCAAAGAAATAATCAGTAGAGTAAAAAGATGACTTACAGAATGAGATAAAATATTTGTAAACTATGCCTCTGATGAAAGACTAATATCCAGAATCTACAAGGTATTCAAACAACTCAACAAGTAAAAAAAAAAAAAAAAATTATTAGAAGCTCAACATCTAA
This sequence comes from Cheracebus regulus, assembly GCA_963574635.1. Taxonomy (NCBI): domain Eukaryota; kingdom Metazoa; phylum Chordata; class Mammalia; order Primates; family Pitheciidae; genus Cheracebus; species Cheracebus regulus. The sequence continues at coordinate 28,080 of CAUYQU010074584.1, forward strand.
TCATTAGAAAAATGCAAATTAAAACCACAATGAAATATGATTTTATATCAGTCAGGAGGGCTATTATTAAAAAGTTAGAAAACAGATGTCCGCATGAACGTGGGAAAAAATGGGTACGCTTATACACTGTTGGTGGGAATGTAAATTAGTACAAACTCTATGGAAAACCATATGAAGATTTCTCAAAGAACTAATAATCAAAAAAACATCTGACCCAGCAATCCCACTAACAGGTATATACCTAAAAGAAAATAAATTATTATATAAAAAGGACACCTGCACTTGAATGTCTATCACAGCACTGTTCACAATAGCAAAGTCAAGGAATCAACCTAAGTGTCCATCCACAGTTAATTGGATAAAGAGAATGTGGTAAATATACACCAAGGAATATTATGCAGCCATAAGAAAGAACAAGATCAATATCTTTGGAGCAACATAGATGGAAGTGGAGATTATTATCCTATATGAAATAACTCAGAAAACTAAATACCCTACGTTCTCACTTATAAGTAGGAGCTACACAATAGGTACACATGGACATAAAGATGGAAATAACAGACACTGAGGACTCCAAAAGGGGAGAAGTTAGAAGGGGGTTGAGGGTTGAAAAATTACCTAATGGTCACTATTTGGGTGATGGGTACACTAGAAGTCCAGACCCATCATTATGCAATATATCCATATAAAAAAGCCACAAATACACCCCCAGAGCTAAATTAAAATTATTTTTTAAGAAAAAGAAAAATAAATACATATGTAAACACTGCACTGATTCGTTATTTAAATTAAAAGCAATGATCCTTTAATCTACCATGTTGGTCATATTACCATAAAGTTATTCAATAACAAGCTTTCTACATAACTTACATCCCAGTCAATATTTGCAAAAAACAGATGTCTTTTGATTTCCTCAACTCCTTCTGAACCTATAAAAAAAGGAAATGATTTTTTATTGCTATGTGTTTTTGTTTTTTTTTTAATCTTGCTCCCTGGCTTCCAGGCTGCTATCTGTAAACAGGAGTACACACATTTCATACATTCTTTGAAATGAAAAGTATATGATTTCTTACCTGGCATTTTATTAGCTGGTACTTTTGTTTTACTGTGATAAAAAATAACTAATGTTCATATTGAACTACAAAGAGTATCATGAAATACTAAAGTGTCTCCCAAATCAAATCAAAATACTAATAAATATAATAATTAAAATATGTTTTTTTCATTCCTAATTTATCTTATGACCTCATATTTATATGCCAAATTAAAAGGTATAAAGGAATAAAGTGAGTGACATTGAAATTTTCACACAAGGACATAAATAATAGCATCGCATCTGGATGCAGGGAAAGGCTACCGGAAAGGGGTCAAAAAGAAGTAGTTACGGAAACATAATGTTTACTTTGAAAACTATTGGGAGGGGCAAAATATTTATCTTCTAATATATGAAAGATCACCTGTACAAGGGAGAATTGTATTATTTCAAAAGAAGTAACCCATATTATGTACATAATAATATGTTGAATAGAAGTTTTTATTAACTAGACTACTTCATTTCCAACTCCTGGACATAACAGAGCTTACTTCATGTGAAATGCATACACAGAATGCAAAATTCTATGAATAGATATACAGAAGTAATGTGTTCAAATCAAACAAGAAAAGATAAAGATTTAATTATCCTCCTGAAACATGCAGTTACTTCTATAAAAGCTACAAAAATAAACAATACCCAATCTATTTGCTGGATTCCTCTTGAATAACATCCTTAAAAGACTTTGTGCTTCAGCACTAAGAAATTGAGGCATTCCAAGTTTTGCTCTGAAACAGAGGATTTTAGAAAATTTCACTTAAATTTAGCCACACTTTTGATTTGAGAAATCTCAAAAATAATTTTTAAAAGTGCTTTTATGAGGGTTAATAAAGCCCTGTACATGGTAGAAGGGAACAAGACAGTGAGAAAAATGTTCTTTTGTGTTATTTTAAAACCACAATAAATTTATCAAAACTGAAAGCAAGAGATTTTTTCCCAAAAGAAAAACATACTGTTTACACTTACTTTAATATCATATTCATGGTTTCATTTCTGTCTTTACCTTGAAATGGCAGAGTACCAGTAAGCATTTCAAACTAAAAAAAAAAAAAAATATATATATATATATATATATATATAATTAGAACACCTTAGAATATATAATAAGATTCTTTAGAAAAAAAATTGAGACTTCTATATAATCACCAAATTGTAGGATCTACATGATAGTAGGCAAAATGGGACCAGAAAACTAGGTAACTTAAAGAAATACACTTCTGGTACACCCCCTCCTCTCTACCTCTCTCTCTCTCTCTACATATATCTCAACTGATGGTGACCTGTAGCAGATGAAAGCAACAAACTTTTCCTCAGTTCTAATTTGGCTATGTTTTCAAAGCCAAAGCAACCTGAAAATACATACAATGCATTTTCTTTTAAAACAAATATATTCTTCTGAAGCAAATGTTTAATAATAAAGGAAAAGGAAAAATAAGCAGAAAAGTATTTCAAATTCATGTATGCCTAAGAAAGATTTAATCATTCTCATTCCCTTCACTGCCCCCAAAACAGAAACCAAAAAAAGAGGTAGAAAAAGCAGAGCACACCAATACCCTCCCCACCTCCAACACATGCCAACAGCTTTTATAAAGAAACATACACCTTAGATGTACACAGAACAAGGACAACATTTTCTCAAAGAGAACTGACGGCAATGTAGCTAACTAGAACATTAAATAATGGTATAAAAAAGACTATGTCTAAAAATAGTGATTATAGTACATTAAAAAGAAGTTTTTATATCTTCAGTATTTAAATCTTAAACTTAGATTTAATAATAGCTTTGGCATTAGTCTTCTACTCATTTAGAATCTAAGTGTGAGTTGCTACTATATATTCAAGTCTCCCCTGTATCTTAATGTCTCCCAAAATCTGCTGTTCAAGCCTTAATCTCTCTCAAACTCCAGCTTTCCTTCCTAAATCTTAAGTAATGGTACGCCACCAAAGACTGGGGGAGTAGAGGTGGTAACTGCAGGGAAAAAAAGGAAGGATCGTATATGGGACTCACATCTTCCCTCAAAGAAACTACAGTTTGGGTAGTTAATATATACATATTAAGGTCTCCAAAGGGTTCTGATTCTCTCTCCACTACCCCTCCTAGTTTATCACCACCCAGTGGTGAGTCTTTAACCTATAGTAATCTATGCTACATGTTAATGTTTTCCCGCTTCCAAAACCAGCTTTCCTCCTCAGCTATCCCTTCTATTAACTTACCACTCTTTCAACCCCCCTAAACCTCACAAATTTTACAGGCATTTTTATCTTTGACAATTCATTTCTGTTTAAACTGTGTCATCTAATTTGCTACCAAGGTAGTAACTTCTTACTTTGAAATCTCTATAATCTTACAAATGTCTTTTAAGACCTTTTTGTCTTCCCATTTCTAGTTTCTTCCATTACAATCCACTTATATAATGTTGTCAAGGCTAATCTTCCTAAAATACAATTTTCTGTAATTTCCATCCTGTTTATGAACGTAAACGTTTCCTCCTACCCAGAGAAGCACATATAAATGTTTATAGCTTTATAGCTTCACTTCCTCCACCTTTGCCCTCTTTCTCCACTACTCTAGACAAACCGGTTCTCCAAGTCTTTGCTAATATTATCACAATATTCTCCTTCTTGACACACAAATATTTAAATTTTATCCAACCTTCGGGCTTAATTTAAGTTCCACCACTTCCAGCTTGCCTACTCGGCTTACATTTCATCTTCCCTCAACTCCTAAGGTACTTCTTGAGAGTTTATTTCGCTACTCCAATTGAAAAAAGACCAAATATTATACTTAGAATCAGTCCCTATCCCACAGACCTCCCAATATGTCAGGCTTATAACAGGTACTTAACATGCTGATTTATCATACGGTGTGCTACTCAGTGATAAATGAGCAAAATGGATCTGACCTCAAAAGCAAATTGTATCTAATTCAATAGCTATATACCTACCACTCTACTGACTACTACAAATTCTATGCTTAATCTTTTCATACCAAATTAGTCTGTATTAAGCATCTACTGAAATGCTCACTATGCTTGGTACTATGGGAGTTGAAAAGTAGTATAGGACATGATTCGTCTCCTCAACAGGTTTATAACCTTTCTAGGGCATGCATGAAACAATTTGACAATAAGACACTATATGGCAAGGTGATAAATTCTGTAACAATCAATTAAAATACTATATAACTGATAAACTCATCATTCTGAAATATGGAATCTGACAAACCTTTTAATAAGTATCAAAATACGAACAGTTTATAGTAACAATGCTGCCATTTACCTTTTACTGGCAACTTTAAAAGAAATCAGAACACCAAAACTTTAATTTTTATTGTATAACAGCTAGCCAATCACAAGGTTTTGGATGTTAATTATGAATTATCAGAACCCGCTTCTGACCTGATAAATCCCAAAATTTGAAATAAAATAAAATTATAAGTAATATCAATCACAGGTTGCCATAATTAAAACAAATAATGCTACTTACCATAAGAACACCATATGACCACCAATCAGCACTCTGGGAATGGCCTCTCCTATTTACTACTTCAGGAGCCATATATTCTACTGTACCACAAAATGAATAAGCCTTCTTTTCTTGATCTACTGACTCCTTGCTGAGTCCAAAATCTATAATAACAGTATTACCAAAAAATGTGTCTGAAAAACTTCAGAAAATAGAAAACATCAAAAACAACAAAACAACAAAATAATGTATTAAACATTACAATTATTTATGGATGGCCTACAGTTACTCTTAAGAAAGTTCCTGTGAGATCAATAAGAGAAAGCAGCCTGTATTTCATAACAATACTCTTTAAGGTCATTTAAAGATTGTTCCATTAAATCTCATCTTCAAAATACATGCTTTCAGGTCTGCACTACAGTATCATGGAAATATTTTGAGGGAACAACAAGTAAATCAAAGCTGCCATAATGACCTAAGTTTTAAAACAGACTAAGACAAAACAGAAATAGTAACTTATACTTTTTAAAATATTGAAAAAGCAAATTTTGCTTTGGCTTTGGTGAGCTTCCATTTTTGTTCAAAGCCTTCAAAGAACTAAAAATATCAATATATAAATATCGATCTTATTTCTTGGTATTAGTAATGAATAACTGGAAGGTGAAAATTTTTAAGTACCATTAATATTACCACCAAAAATATCAAACATGAAATCCACAGGTATAAATATACAAATATAGTTATAAAAATATATGTAAGAATTATATGCTGAAAACTGGAAACATTGATGAAAGAAATCAAAGTAGACCTAAATAAATGGGAAGATATACCATGTTCATGAATTGGAATATTTAATGTTGTTAATAGGTCAATTCTCCCAAAACTGAGATGGCAATTCAGTGAAACTTCAATAAAATCCCAGCAAAATTTCCTTTGTAGAAATAAATAAGCTGATTCTACAATTTATATTAAAAAAGCAAAGAAAATAAAATAGCCCAAATAATTTTGAAAAGCAAGAAAAAAGTTGAAGGATTTACATTACACCTGACTTCAACACTTACTATAAAGCTACATTAATCAAGACAATGGGGTACCAGAAAAAGGTCAGACATATATATCAATGTAAAAGAAATGTGTCCAATAATAGACTGACATATGGAGTTAGTTCTGCTATAATGCTTCTTTTGAAAATGCAAATTTGTTCTAATGCAATTGATATCTTAGCAAGCAATCTAAGTATAACAGGAATTTCACACTGGCTTATGGGTGATTTTGTCTGCAGGAAATGTTAGGTGAGCACAGAAAATTACACTAGCTGAGCTTAGCAAAGTAGAAAAACATGAAATGCACACATGTACACACCTCAATCATCTATCAGCTATTTCACTGTATTTGTTATGAGCCACTCCTGTCCACCTCTAGTGTTAAAATTTTCCTTTCAATTCCAGATAATATAACTTCCACTATAGCATTATAACTTACAAACTGTAACTTTTCTCAAACCTACTTTCACAAGCAAACTTCAGATCTTTTTCAAGGTAAGGAACCATATTTACTGCAGTCTTTATGTATTTCTTAATCATTTAGAACATGTAAAACAATGCTATCACTTTTACTTTGTTTTCTTTTGCATATCACTCATTAAACATTTTAAAGTTATGTCCATTGTCTCACTTTCCCGGTAAGTTCTGTGGTTTATATACTATGCATTTATGCATGCCGTAGTGATTTACATCACATATGTCACATTATAACAGAACTGGCTCTACATTGTCACTTAATTTCTGGCAAAGGTGCAAAAGCAATTCCATAGAGAAAAAGCAGTCTTTTTAACAAATGGTACAAGAACAAGTAGGACAGAGATATAGAAAAGTTCATCCTCATATCATAAATAATTAACTCAAAATGGATCGTAAACCATGTAACACCTAAAACTGTAAAATTTACAAAAAAAAAATCTTTGTGATCTTGGGTTAGACAAGGAATTCTAAGATACATCAAACATATAATCCCTAAAACAAAAATAATGATAAACTGGACATCATTAAAAAAAATAAAACTGTTCTTCAGAAAACAGCATTAAGAAAATGAAAAAGTAGCTACAGGAGGAGAGAATGAAGCAAGATGGCAAAATAGAAGCCTATACCATTTGTAGCTTCTGTAGAAACACCAAAGTTTAAGAACTACCTGCACATAGAAAAGCATCATCACAGGAATAAAAAATCAGGCAAGTAATCACAGTACTTAGTTTTAACTTCATATTGCTTAAAGAGGCATTGAAGAGAGAAGAGACAGTCATGGATCACTGATGACACCTCTTCCACATGCCCCAGCAGTGGCCATGCAGCGAGGAGAGCCTCTGCAGATAGGGGAGGGAAAGCTCAGCAACTGGGAGATTTTACATTGAATTCAGCGCTGCCCTGTTACAGCAGAGAGCAAATTCATGCTGGGCTCTTCCAGCACCCACATATGGAAGAAGCTTTTGTTATTTTTTATGTATTATTATTTTTTTGAGATGGAGTCTTGCTCACTGCAACCTCTGCCTCCTGGGTTCAAGTGATTCTCCTCCCTCAGCCTCCTGAGTAGCTGGGATTACAGGTGCCCAACCACCATGCCCAGCTAATATTTTTGTATTTTTAGTAGAGACAGGGTTTCACCATGTTGGTCAGTCTGATCTTGAACTCCTCACCTCAAGTGATCCATCCACCTTGGACTCCTAAAGTACTGAGATTACAGGCGTGAACCATTGCGCCCACCCGGAGGAAGCTTTTGGACAAGAACTAGCCAGAGGGGAATTGCCCATCCCAGTCGTCTAAATTTGAATTCCTCAGCAAGCCTTGCCATCTTGGGCCAAAGTGATCTGGGGTACGAGGTAAACTTATAAGGCAGTCTAAGATGAAAACCCTACAATTCCTAGGCAACAACTAGTGTTGAACTGGAATTAGAGCCAGTGGACTAGCGTGGCATGTGACCTAGGAAGATACCAGCAGAATGGCTAAGGGACTACTTGTGCCACTATTGCCTCAACCTCAGATAGCACAGCAACAAACGCGACTCCTTCCTTCTGCTTAAGAAAGAAGGAACAAAAAGTAAAAACGACTTTGTCTTACATCTTGGATATCAGCTCAGCCATAGTAGGATAGGACAGTGGGCAGAGTTGTGAGGTTCCCATTTTAGGCCCTAGATCATGGATGACATTTCTAGACCCAACCTGGGCCAAAAGGAAACCCACTGTCTTGAAGAGAAGGACCCAATCCTGGCAGGATTCATTGCCTGCTGATTAAAGAGCTCTTGGGCCATGAATAACCAGCAGCAACAATATACCGAGGTAGTACAGCATGGGCCTTGGGCTCTGAGACATACTGGCTTCAGGTGTGACCCAACAAATTGAGAGCTGTGGTAGCTACAGGAAAAGACTCCATCTGTGGGAGAAAAACAGATGGAAAGGTAAAGGGGACTGCCCTGCACCTTAGGTACCAGCTTGGCCACAGTGGGATAGACCAACAGGCAGGCTCTTGAGGTCTCTGAGTCTAGGCCTAGGCTCTTGGATATGATTTCTGGTCCTGCTCCTGGAGGATAGGGGAGCCCAGTGCTCTGAAGAGTGAGTTCCCAGCCTGGCAACATTCACCACAAGTTGACTGAAGAGCTGTTGGGCTTTAAGTGAACACTGCCAGTGGCTTGGCAGAATCCCCACTATGGGCTGCTGGTGCTGATGGCTACAGGGAGAGGCTCTTCCACCTGCAGAAAGGGGAGGAAAGTGCAACAAAGATTCTGGATTATGGTCTGAGTGTCAGCTTAGCTACAGTAGAATAGTACATCAGGTAAATTTCTTAGGTATTTGATTCTAATCTTTGGCTCCCAAACAGCATGTCTGTTCCTGCCCAGGGCCAGGGGGAACTCATTGCCTTGAAAGGAAGGACACAAATCTGTCTGGCTTTACCATCTGCTGAGTGTAGAGCACTAGGGCCTTGAGTGAACATAGGTTTTAGCCAAGTAGTAGTTATAATGAGCTATGGGTGAGACCCAGTGTCGTGCTGACTTCTGGTTTGATTCAGTGCAGTCTGAGTGGTGGTGGCCATAGGAGTGATTGCATAACCATGTCCCCATTCCAGGTGGCTCAGCACAGAAATAGACTCCATTTGTATGGGAGAAAATAAGGGAAAAGAATGAGGTTCTCTGACTGGCAATACAGAGAATTTTTCCAGAATTTATCCAAGACCCAATGTGTTACCTCTAGAAGCCTATAAAACCACAGCATTATTGGGCTTGGGGTTCAAGTCCCAGTGAATACCTGTAAAGTCTTCCCAAGAAAGACAGGTACAAACAAGCCCAGAGTGCAAAGACCAAAATATAAATCTAACTAATCAATGCCCATATACTGCCAAGCATCAACAAGCAGCAAGACCATCCAAGAAAACATGACCTCATCAAATGAACTAAATAAATAAGGAGCCAGGAACCCATTCTGGAGAAACAGAGACAGATATGCAGGCTTTCAGACAGATAATTCAAAATAGCTGTGTTGAGGAACCTCAATGAAACTACGGATAACAAAGAGAAGGAATTTAGAATTCTATCTGATAACTTTAATAAAGAGATTAAAATAATTAAAAAGGATCAAGTAGAAATTCTAGAGTTGAAAAATGCAATGGACATATTAAAGAAAGAATGACAGTATCTTAATAGAAGAATTGATCAAGGAGTGAAAATAATTTGTGAGCTTGAAGACAGCCTATTTGAAAATATGCAGAGGAGACAAAATTAAAAGAAAAAAAATAAAGCATGACTACAAGTCCTAGAATATAGCCTAAGAGGGGCAAATCTAAGAGCTACTGGTCTTGAATAGAAAGTAGAGAGAGAAAGAGGGGTAAGAAGTGTATCCAAAGGGATACTATCAAAGAACTCCCCAAATATAGATAAAGAAATAAATACACAAGTACAAGAAAGTTATAGAACACCCAATAGATTTATCCCAAAGAAGACTGCCTCAAGACATTTAATAATCAAACCTCCAAAGTTCAAGGATAAAGTATCCTAAAAGTAGCAAGAGAAAAGAAATAACATAACAGAGTTCCAGTACACCTGGCAGTATACTTTTCAGTGGAAACCTTGTAGTGGCATGACATATTTAAAGCACTGAAAAAAAATGACTCTACACTAGTATAACTAGCACAAAATATTCTTCATGCATGATGGAGAAATAAAGACCTTCCCAGACAAACAAAAACTGAGAGATTTCATCCACACCAGACCTGTCTTATAAGAAATGCTAAAGGGAGTTCTTCTATCTGAAAGAAAAGTATGTGGGTGAGCCAAAATAAATCACCCGAAGGTAAAAAACTCACTGGTAATAGTGAGCACAAAGAAAAGTGCAGGGAATATTATTAACTGTCATTGTAGGGTATCAAATCCTCTTAAGTAGAAAGACAAAATGATGAGCCAATCAAATAACTACAATAACTTTTCAAAACATAAACATAGTACAATAAGACATCAAGAGAAGCAATAAAAACTTAAAACATCGGGGAATGAAGTCCAAGTGTAGTGTTTTTAGCAGAATTTTTTTCATGCTTGTTTGTTTGTTTGTTTAGACAATCAGTGTTAAGTTGCCACCAGTTTAAAACAAGGGGTTAGATCATACTGGCAAGCCTCATGGTAATCTCAAACTGAAAAACATACAACAGATATGCAAAAAATAAAGAGGAAGAAACTGAATCATAGCACCACAGAAAATCACCTTCAGTAAACGAGGGCAGGGAGGAAGAAAAAAGGAAGAGGCGACCAGAAAACAAATAAAAAATGGCAGGAGTAAGTCCCTATTTATTAATAATAACACTGAATGTAAATGGACTAAACAATCAAAAGACATAGAGTGGATGAACCCACGAAAAAACAAGAACCAATGATCTGTTGCCTATAAGAAACATGATTCACCTATAAAGATACATATAGACTGAAAATTAAGGAATGGGAAAGATATTCCATGCCAATAGAAACCAAAAAGGAACAGTAGTTATACCATACAAAATTGATTTGAAGACATAAACTATAAGAAAGGAAATAGGAGGTCATTATATAACGATAAAGGGGTAAATCCTGTAAGAAGATAGAAAAACTATAAATATCTATGCACCCCAAACTGGAGCATCCAGATATATAAAGCAAATATTAATAGAGATAAAGAGGGATATAGAACTCAACACAGTAACAGCTGGTGACTTCAACACCATATTTTCAGCACTGGGCAGATCTCCCAGACAGAAACTCAACAATCAAACATCAGACTTAATCTGCACCATAGAAAACGTGGACCTAATAGATACTTACAGAACATTTTATCCAAAGGCTGCAGAATACACATTCTTCTCCTTAGCACATGGATCATTCTCAAGAATAGACCGTATGTTAGATCACAAAACAAGTCTTAATATATTCAAAACTCTAAAATAATATCAATCATCTTCTGTGACCACAATTGAATAAAACTAGACATCAACAACAAGAGGAATTTTGGAAACTATATAAACACATAGAAATAAAACAATATGTTTCTGAATGACCAGAGGGTCAATGAAGAAATTAAGAAAGAAATTTAAGAATTTCTTGAAACAAGTGATATACAACATAACAAATCCTATGGAATACAGTGAAAGCAGTACTAAGATGGAAATTTACAGCTGAAATTGCTTACATCAAAAAGAAAAAAAAAACTTCAAATAACCTTATGATGCATCTTAAAGAACTAGAGAAGCAAGCAAACTGAACCCAAAATTAGTAGAAGAAAAAAATAATAATAAATAGTGGAACAGAAATGAATGAATCTGAAATGAGAAAAATAATGTAAAAGATCAATGAAATAAAAACTAGCTTTTTGAAAAATAAACAAAATTGACAAACCATTAGCCACAATATCAAAGAAAAACACGGAGAAGACCCCAATATATAAAATTAGAGATGAGAAAGGAAACACTATGACTGACACCACAGAAATTCAAAGGGTCATTAGTGGCTCCTATGAGCAACTACATCCCAATAAATTGGAAAATCTAGAGGAAATGGACAAATTCCTTGTCACATAAAACCTACCAAGATTGGCCGGGCCTGGTAGCTCATGCCTGTAATCCCAGCACTTTGGAAGGCCGAGGTAGGTGGATCAACTGAGGTTAGGATTTTGAAACCAGCCTGACCAACATGGAGAAACCCTGTCTCTACTAAAAACACAACAAATTAGTCAGGCATGGTGGTGCATAATAAAAAGTCTCCCAGTAATGAACAGCCCATGACCTGATGGCTTAACTGCTATATTCCTCCAAACATTTAAAGAACAATTAATACCAATCCTGCCCAAAATATTCCAAAAGTAGAGCAGGAGGAAATATTACCAAAGTCATTGTATGAGGCAATTATTACCCTGATACCCAAACGAGACAAATATACAACAACAACAACAAAAAACTACAGGCCAATATCTGTGATGAATAAGAATGCAAAAATCTTCAATAAGATACTAGCAAATTAAATTCAATAATACATTAAAAAGATTGTTTATCATGAGCAAGTGGGATCTGTCCCAGGTAGGCAAGGATGGTTCACCATATGCAAATCACTTAATATGATACATCATATCAACAAAATAGAGGACAAAAACCACATGATCATTTCAACTGATGTTGAAAAAGCAACCGAACAAATTCAACATCTCTTCATGATAAAAACCCTCAGAAAACTGGATATAGAAGGAACAAGCTTCAACATAAAGCCATAAGTGACAGACCCACAGTTAGTATCATGCTGAACTGGGAAACACTGACATCCCTTCCTCTGAGACCTGGAACACAACAAGGATGCCTGCTTTCACTACTGTTATTCAACATAGTACTGCAAGTCCTAACCAGAGGAATCAGACATGAGAAAGAAATAAAGGGTATCCATATGAGAAAGGAAGGTGTTAAATTATCCTTTTTGACAGATGGTATTATCTTGCATTTGGAAAAACCTAAAGACTCCACCAAGAAACTATTAGAACTGACAAAGAAACTCAGCGAAGTTGCAGGATACAAAAAGAACACATTAAAATCAAAAGCATTTCTACAGGCAACAAAGAATAATCTGAAAATGAAATCCAGAAAGTGATCTCATTTACAATAGCCACAAATAAGATCAAATACCTCGTAATTAACCAAGAAATAAAATATCTACACAATGAAACTACAAAACATTGAAAAAAAGAAATTTAAGAGAACATGTAAAAGGAATATAAGAAAATGATGCAAGAAATTGAGAAAGACACACAAAAAAATGGAAAGATATTCCAAGTTCATGAATTGAAAGAATCACTATTGTTAAAAATGTCCATACAACCCAAAGCAATCTATGGATTAAACACAGTACCTTTCAAAATAGAATGAGATTCTACACAGAAATAGAAATGAGATTCTACCCAGAAATAGAAAAAAAAAATCCTAAAATTTATATGGATCCACAAAATACCCAGCATAGGTAAAGCTACCTAAGTGAAAAGAACAACTGGAGGAATCACATTATCTGACTTCAAATTATATTACAGAGCTATTTTAAGATGGTACTGTCAGAAAAACAGAAATATTAAACAGGTGAACAGAATAGAGAACCCAGAAATAAATCCATGTATCTACAGTAAATTCCTTTTCAATAAAAGGAACGTTTTATTTTAAAGATTTACATCTAAGACCTTGAACAATAAAACTACTACAAGAAAACCCTGGAGAAACTTGCCAGGACATTGGACTGAGCAAAGACTTCTTAAGTAGTAGCCCATAAGCACAGGTGATCAAAGCAAATATGGACAAATTGTATAACATCAAGTTAAAAAGCTTCTGCACAGCAAAGGAAACAATCAATAACATGAAGAGAAAATTCACAGAATAATAATAAGGGAAAATATTTGCAAGCTGTCCATCTGACAAGAGATTAATAACCAGAATATATAAGGAGTTCAAATAACTCTATAGAAAAAAGTCTAATAATCCAATTAAAAATGAGCATAAGATCTGAATACACATTTCTCAAAAGAAAGCATACAAATGGCAAACAGGCATATGAAAAAGTGCTCAACATCACTGATCACCAGAGAAATGCAAATCAGAACTACAATGAGACATAATTTCTCCCTAAAATGAGGCTTTTATTCAAAAGTCAGACAATTAAAAAATGCTGGTGAGGATGTGGAGAAAAAGGAAACCTCATATGCTATTGGTGGGAATGTAAATTAGTACAACCACTATGGAGTACAGTTAGGAGATTCCTCAGAAAAATCTAAAAATAGAGCTACCATGAAATCCATTAATCCCAATGCTGGGTATATACTTAAAATAAAGAAAATCAATACAATGAAGAGATATCTGTACTCTCATGCTTGCTGCAGCACTGTTCTTAATAACCAAGAGAAGAAAGCAGTCTAAATGCAAATTGACAGAAAAATGGATAAAGAAAATGTGGCACTTATATACCACAGAGTAATATTCATCCATAAAAAAGAATAAGAACTTGTCATCTGCATCATGGAGGGAACTGGGGGTCATTGTCTTAACTGAAATAAGCCAGACACAGAAAAATTACTTATGTTCTCGCTTATTTATGAAAGATGAAAATTAAAATAATTGAACTCATAGCAATAGAGAGTAGAAGGATGCTTACCAGTGGCTGGGAAGGGTACAGGGGGAGGGGACTTAGGGGATGAAGGATGGATAATGGGTGCCAAAAATAGAATAAGACTTAATATTAGCTAGCAAAATAGGATGAGTATAGTCAAATATAATTTAATTATACATTTAAAAATAACTAAAAGTGATAATTGTACTGCTTGTAACACAAAGGATAAATGCTTGAGGTGATGTATGCCCCATTTACCCTGATGTTATTATTAGGCATTATATGCCTATATCAAAATATCTCATATAACACATAAATATATACACATATGTACCCACAAAAATAAAATTAAAAATTAAAAAAATTAAAAAATTCTAGGTAGAAAAGCAAACAAAGAATCTATTTTTTTAATGGACAAATGATCTGAATAGACACTTCTTCAAAGAAATAAACACATGAAGACATGTTTAATGTCATTCATTATTAGAGAAATACAAAATAAAACCATGATAATTCTACTTAATGACTATTAGAATAGCTAAAATAAAAAATACCAACAATACAAAATGCTAGTGAGCATACAGATCCACTGGACATTGCTGGTGGGTATGCAAAATGTTACAACCACTTTGGAAATCAGTTTGAAGTTTTCTCAGTTAGTTAAATAGATCAACTGATCTCAATCCTTATATATATACTTAAGTGAAATAAAAATTTATGGTCAAAAAACTTATACAGGAAGGTTTACAGTAGTTTTATTTATCATTGCCCAAACCAGGAAACAACTCAAATGCCTCCTCACTGAGGAATGGATAAACAAATCATGGTAGCACCGTAAAATGAAACACTAATTAGCAATTTAAAAATATCATTGATACAGCCAACAATATGGATGAATATCAAGTGGCTTATGCTAATTAAATGAAGCCAGTCTGAAAAGACTGTATACTGTATGCCTCTGTTCATAATTACATTATAGAAAAGGCATATATATAGGGACAGAAAGTAGACTGGTGGTTGGCTTGGGGTAAAGGGAGGATTGACTTATAATGGGAGAATTTGTGGGGTGGTGTTATGGAACTGTTCCATTATTTTGGTGATAGTTACAAGGCTGTATGCATTTGTCAAAACTTGCAGAACTATACACAAAAAAATTAGTTTAAAAAATTAAACTTTATATTTTGAGATGACTGCAGATTCACATGCTGTTACATGAAAATCTACAGAAATCCTGTTTACCCAGTGTCCCCCATGGTAACATCTCGTAAAACTATAGTACTATAACCACAGCTAGGACACTGACATTGATGCAGTCAAGATAGAATAGTCCCAATACCAAAAGAGATCAGAAGGATGAGTTTTAACATATGTAAATTATACTTTCATCTTAAAAATAAAAAGCTATAACCTTATATTTATTAAATTTAATGAAAATAGCATAGTTAGAAAATGAGTTTTGAGAGGATCTTAAATTAAATGTTAATGTTGATATTTTATTGTAAACAAGCAATATAGGGCTTTTTATTTTTAAGATGAAAGTGTAATTTACATATGTTAAAACTCATCTGATGAGTTTGTGCCCTTTATAGGAACATGGATGAACCTGGAAATCATCATTCTCAGCAAACTGACCCAAGAACAGAAAATCAAACACCGCATGTTCTCACTCATAAGCAGGTGTTGAACAATAAGAACACTTGGACACAAAGAGGGGAGCATCACACACTGGGGTCCCTTGTGGGGGGGCTACAGGAAGGATAATGGGAGGGAGGGTGGGGGAGGGATAACATGGGGAGAAATGTCAGGTATAGGTGATGGGGGGGATGGTGGCAACAAATCACCTTGCCATGAATGTACCTATGCAACAATCTTGCATGATCTGCACATGTACCCCAGAATCTAAAGGATAATTTTTTAAAAAATCACATATCCTTAGATAATAGCTTAATGTATTTTAACTTTAAGTTTAATTTTTAAAAATCTTTTTGCTGTGCTACTGTGTTCTTTCTCTGTATACTGAAACGTCAACTCTGCACATTCCATTTACAAAAGTAAACGTAATTAACATATAGTCTTTGAGGTCAGTTCAGCTGAATATAACATAGCTTGTACAGAAGAAAACTGGTTTCTCTGGCCATTCCAGAGAGAAGGAGGGAGAGAAAAGAATTTTCCTGTTCTTCTGTTACCTTTCAGACATTTATACCAATCCATAGAGTTCCTTTGCCATACTATTTCTGACTAAACTGTTATTTAACAACTATAATTTGCTCAGCAATCAACTGACAAAAATTGTACAACTATAAAACTAGCTATAAGATTAGATAATCCATATGTTATACACTGATTTTTCCTAATCACTAATTTAAAAATAAAACAAAATGTAGAATTCGACTATATAATGGAAGGGTTATTTTGGGGGGTACATTTGAAGGCCAGTGTTTCACATCTTTGTAATCTTAAATGACTGTTCTATAAGACTTTAAACTTTAAAAGCACACGCAGAATACAATAATTTGATGAGCATTTACTATAAATAAAAATAATCTCAGTGATTAATTTGCAAGTAACTATAAAAACTACATAGAATTACTTTCTCAAATACACATTTTTCTCTTACTGAGCTCAAGTACTATGTGATTTGCATTTCTAACTACTGTACATTTTTCTTATCCTCTCTTTATAGAAGTTACTTCTCAATTATGTCTCTCAGATAACACATTATAGGCTGGGCACAGTGGCTCACACCTGTTACCCCAGCACTTTGGGAAGCCATGGCAGGAAAATTGCTTGAGGCCAGGAGTTCAAGACCAGTCTGGGAAATATAGCAAGACTCCGTCTCCACACATACACACACACACAAAATAGCTGGCTGTGGTGGCATGTTTCTGAAGTCCCAGCTACCCAGAAGGCTGGAGTGGGAGGATGGCTTGAGCCCAGGAGTTCAAGGCTTTAATAAACTGTGATCATGTCACTGCCCTCCAGCCTGGGTGACAGAGTAAGACTCTGTCTCTTAGAAAAGTAAAATTTTAAAAATGCAATAGATTATGGCAATCACAGTTCAAATAAATTCTGTATTCAAGTTATACTTTTTAATGGGATATTATGATTAAATATCTTTTCTAAATAGACAAGTCATATTATAAATATTACAAAGTTATTTTTATATAGGCTATGGTAGGGATTTTATTTAGACTATGGGAAGGATGAAGGATTTCAGAAAAAAACTTAAGTCTTATAATAATCTATAACATAAATAATATATTAGCAAGGAAGTAAATATTTGGGGATATCCACTCTCATTCTACTGATCTGCTGTAACTGATAATCTCAGAATGAAGCCAATCAGACCCAAAGCACAGTTATAACAGGAACCTTTCTACAGTCCACTGTAATTTCAGAGTAGCCTGTCATTCCAGATATTAGGCCCATTCCTTATGTATGGAGAATTTTTAAAGTACACAGGTGAAAAAAAAAAAGTATTGCCATTCTCCTGCAATTATTGTTGGAAAACAGAATGCTAGCAAAGACCCTCCCTAGGTGAGACATTCCAAAATCACAACAGCCTGCACGCAGCCCCCTGGTATCAATGGCAAATTGCAATCAATCTGGTATTTCTTACTGTAGTATTCAAAATGGAAGCAAAGACGGAAATAGAAAGACACATGCAGGAGGGAGGAAAGATACACAGGAAGTTAAGAAAGAAAGCAAAGACAAATTAAATAGAGATAAAGAATATAAATTAAAGGAAACATTGTAAAAGAACTCTTAAACCAACATATGCTTAGTGTTCCACTACTGGAACACTATTTATATCCTACTGTTCAAGGTCATCATCAATGTCTGATTGCAAAAATTCAAAAAATTGCAGCCTTAGGCATAAATGGGTTAAAATACTTGCTGTGAATGGTCATACATTAACCAACCTCACTGGAATACTGCCAGGGTAAACCCATAAATGTACTACTCATTATAAAATCTTGAATTAGGTTATAATCATAAAATTGTAAATTATCTAATATTTATTATTGCATACATTCTTTAAAAGAAATGTTCATGCCATTGTAATAAAAATAAATTGAATTGTAAAAAAAAAGAAAATCATAAATCATATTTCTTTGTTACATGCTTTGTGTCTTTTGCTTATAAATTAATATTGATCCTATCTGTTCTTCCCTCCCCAGACAGTTTAAGTCTCTAAAATCTATCAAAAGCAGAATTAAAATGAGAATACTAAATACAAATCAACTTGGCATCATTATTTACCTGATTAACCTTAATGTCGTAGAGAGGGAAAAGTCGTTTTTTTTTCTACTCTTTTTCCCTCCTCCCTGTCTCACCTCTGACAAAAGAGGTATAATTTATTAGGCAAAAATGAAAAGAAGAATTAATTTTCAATTATCTTTTTAATTGCTATAAAATAAAAATTTATATATTATACAAAAATCTCAAAACTCTACTGTTCCCTACTGTTATTTTCCTTTCCTTTTCCTCTTTAAATATCTTCAAACCCACATCATTTCTTTTGTACATGGAAAAGAGGATCAGGCTATGAATCAGTAAGAGTCACTAAACTTTATTTGAACTTTTTCATATTTATGTCAACTTCTGAGGTAACAGTTTGGTACTTTATTTTTGCATTGATGTGTTATACACAAGAATTTAAAGCAACTTACCTTTAAACTGTATCTATTTAAAATTATCAGTAAAGATCACATCTTCATTTTACCTCTGTTCTAACATTCAAATAATAAAATATGGAATTGACTATTGAAAACACATTTTGAGACTTAGCACAATGCCCCTGAGCTCCATCCAAGTCGTTGGATGTCTCAACAGGTCTTCCCTTCCTTTTTACTCCTGAGTAGCATGCCATCATATGAAGTCTGACAGTTTGTATTTATTCATTCCCCTTTTGAAGGATATTTGGGTAATTTCCAGTCTTGGGCTATTACAAATAGAGTTGCTATGAACATTCATATATAGGCTTTCATATATAGGTTTTTATTCATATATAGGTTTTTATTTTTTCTAGGATAAATGCTCAGGAGTGTGACTACTGTATGATTCTATTTCTATATCACTCTCAAAATAACAAAATTATAGAGATGTAGAACATATAAGTGGTTGCCAGGAGTTAGGGAAGGTGGAGGGAAGGTCGCTACTATATTTCAAATGTGATGACTACTTGTGAAACATTTTTCTATCTAGACTCAAACTAAGATGATGTATTGTTACCTAGAAAACTAAATGTCATTTCTTAATAAGTGTATCTAATGTACAACTTTTTCGTATTACAATTAGAACATATTGAGAGCATCTAACCATTAAATAACATTTAATTCACTAAACAGATGAATAAATGGCAAATCAAATTCAGAAAGATAAAAAAACAGATTTAGACAAATTTGTATTAAAATAATAAAAAATATTAATCAAGTGGCTAAGAGTATAGTAAGAAAATCTGCCTACCTGTTAATTTGATATGTCCTATTTCATCAAGCAAAATGCTGTAAATCAAAATTCACATTCAACAAGATGGAATAAAATATTTTACATAAAACATTTACATAAAAATCATAAAACTAAGGTCAGTATTTAATATATTAAAATTTTTAAAATTATTAGCTTAAAGTCAATGTATGTCTTACAAAGATTACTTTTTACAAAGAAGTTTCATACAATTCATATAGAATTCCCTATAATATTTAAAAGACTTAACAGAGTACGACAAAAAGCAGTTCCAGAAATACAGACAACATGAATACAAAAGAAGAATACAGCTTTACTTTTCTGGCTTCAGGTCTCTATAAACAATTCCTAATTGGTGCAGATGATCCAAAGCAAGGGCCAGTTCTGCGAGGTAGAATTTCACATCTTCCTCTGTAAACAGAACCTAGAACAAAATAATGATTTATCGTTTGATCTTTCTTTCAATATTCAGCATATTTGAAAACACTTCGTTAAAAATGAGTAGACAGACAAATCTATGAAAATAATAAGATAATAAGCATAGTCAATTCTTATTTGACTGGCATAATTATTAGCAATACCAGAGAAATAAGATTTCTATATAGATGAAACTAAACTCTTTGCATGCGTATCTTCAATATTAACCACTTTAACGTAAATCTTTCTAAAACATTATGTTGTTTGTGTATCTTCTCACTCTAAATGCACAGCACAAGATTCACCCTTTTTAAAGTGACTTAGTGTGATAACACCAATATTAATTTTAGTATTTTGCTATAATATAGTAACACCCTTAGAAGATTTGAAATATAGAAGGTGTTTTGTTTTAGCACTGGTAATTCCACTATTTCTGCCATTCTCTCTTTTGCTGGCTACTATCATTTCTCAAAACTTTCACTTTTAGAGGCTCTAAAAACCCAAAGCTTTTACTACACTGAAAGAAGCTTTTAAATTAGTAACTCTTATCTTACACATAATTCTGAACTCTTCTCTAACCTAAGGGGTGGATCCAAGCCTCTTCTGTTAGTAATGTATATGAGTGTAATGGCACTGTATTACTCAATCTTTTTTTGACTGGAAATAGGGCTGCTAGGATGAAGTGAAGAGTAAAGAACTTGAAAACAGTATTGGCAGTGTAATATAAGACATGTCTCTTAGCCCTCTGGGCTTCAGTTTCTAAATCTGTAAAACAGGACAATAATATCTGCTGTATATAGCTAACAAGGTTGTTATAGGAAACAAATCAATTTATGTGGAAAAAAGCTTTGTAAACTTTAAAATAGTAAATACATATATAAATATATATATATATATAACCATAAGGTATTAATATTATAGGTTTACATATAAATACATTCACAGTGAGTATTCATTTATGTATAGAACTGGACACTAACCAACCATTAGATATAATTTTTAAGGTTTAGCAAGAACTCCAGATTGGCAAAATCAAATATTTTTCTAAAAATGGGTTATTTTCATAAAGAAACCTCCGGGTTAAGAAGGCTCAAAACTGCATAACGTACATGCCATAATAGCTTACAACCTTCTTGTCCACTTAGAATTATGGCCTCTGCATTCCACAATGCAGATCCAGGTTACTAGCCAAATTGTAGAGAATGAGTAGTTAATAACTTCTGATATGCCAACTACTTTTTTAAATGATCAATAGAAAAACAAAGATTGTTCATTACCTAAGTTTTGGGAGCATCAATTTGAATATTATAATAGTAAAAGTATAAAAACATCACTTTAACTTGACTTTTTATTAAGAATAAAAATAATAGTTGCCTATTCAACATCTAAATAAGGACAATAATGGTCTCTGAAAGTTAATACATAAGAAACCCCTAAATAAAAATTATTTAAAACTAAATTAGGAAAAAAAACTTTGCCTAGGTTACAGTTAATGGCAAGTCTATCACATTGTCATTAAATTGTTTTGGTGGAAAGTCTAATGATAGATGCAAATAAAATCTTACTGAGTAGCAATTATGTGCTAGGCACTGTACAATCATTATGTTATTATATCTTCCAAACTCTATGAGGTAAGTATTAGGAACATCTTGCAAATGGAGAAAGAAACTCAGAGTAATTAAGTAACTTGCCCAAAATAACACAGCTAGTAAGGAGGAGGTCCAAGACATGAACTCAGGGATACTTGTCTGTAAGAATGAACTCTTCCCCAGAAGCCGCTTCTGCCACATGCTATGCTGCAATGTTTGCTTTTCTAAAAAAAATTTTAGGTTCACTACCAATAATGCTTTCCAACCCACTAATCATTCTGCTCATAAATCACCCCCACAAAATGATTATCCTAAACTCCAGTACTCTTGATTTAAGCACTTTTAATATTTTGCCATCTGCTTTTCAAATTATTTATGCACATCTGTGTGTGAATGTGTCTACGAATGTGTGTTTTAATACGGTTGAAATCATGCTACTATATAAGTACTATTTAGTGGCCTCCTTTATTCCCAGTTAATATTATATCATAAGCATTTTCCTATATCTTTAAAACTTATTTATAAAGTTTTCAATAGCTGTACAATATTACCATAACAATTCACCATAATTTACCTAAACCATTTAGGTGATTTCCAGATTTTCACTATTTTAAAACTCTACAATATGCATGCATATGTACATCTTACTGATATTTATGATTATTTATTCAAAATGGATTAAGAAATTAAAAAAAAAGGAAAACTGGGTCAAGGAGAATAAATAGTCAAAGATTCCTGGCATACACAACAAAATTATTTTCCAAAAAGGTTATAGTAGTTTCCACTCCCAACAGCAGTTTATGAAAGCATTTGTCTTACCACATCCTTGATAGTATGGAATATGTCCTGTAAAAAGCCTTTTCAAATTTGATGTGTGAAAATGGCATCATTTTTTAAATTTAAGTTTTGATTTTTAGGCTGAACATTGTTTTTCATGTTATTAGTCTATTTTCTTGAGAATTATCAGTAATGTTTGTGCCTATTTTCTATTACTGTTTTGTCAATTGGTACAAGTCAGTTAAATACTAAAAATGTCAGTTTTCCATCATATTAGCTGCAAATATTTATCCAATTTTCTGCTAGTTTTTGATGTTAAGTAATCCTTAATTTTACTTAGTCAAATGTATAGACCATTTATGCATTATTTTCCTTCATTATTTTAATGTTTAAAGAGACATTTTCCAACCAATGGTCAACAAAATATTTAGTTGCATTTTATTTTAGGGTAATTGTTTTTCCAGATTTAACTCTTTTATGTAAGTACAATTTATTTTTGTATATGGCAGAGATGGCATTTTAAAATGATTTTTTTGAAATATTTAAGCAATTTATCAATAACTGTTTACTGAACAATCCCTTTGCCACAATTTGTGATTCTTCCTTTATCATAATGATATACGGTAAGTCATATATAACAGGATATTTTTGGGCTATACAGTATGTTTCCAATCTTGTGTTGATACTATAATATTTTGTTTATGCATGCTTTATAAATTTCTAAACAAGAGGATTCGGGGACGCCAACATGTGAGGATCACTCAAGCCCAGGAGATTGAGACCAGCCTGGGCAACATAGTAAGACCCCATCTCTACTGAAAAAAAAAATGGCCGGGTATAGTGAGGCATGCTTCTATAGTCCCAGCTACTCTGGAGACTGAGGCATGAAGATCACTTGAGCCTGGGAGGTTGAGGCTGCAATAAGTCAGGATAGTGCCACTGCACTCCAGCCTGGTGACACAGCAAGATACTGTCTCAAAAACAAACAAAAAATGTCATTTCTTTGCATATGTTTACTTTTCAAAGCAAACTATGAAATAATTCTGTCAACTTCAAAGAAACAAAAATCCCTATTGTGGCTTTATTTGGAATTTTGTTAAGCCAATAAATTAATTTTAGAAGAACTGACAGATTTACAATAATCAGCCATACATTCTACTACATTTTCTTGATATAAGCAAAATAGAGCATGGCTTAAGAATTATGCCTATTTATCTGTGTATTTGTGTGTGTGCTTGTGTGTGTGTGTGTGTGTGTGTGTGTGTGTTTGTGTTTGTGTGTGTGTATGTACATTTTGAGGAAGGGAAATCTCAGTAGGTATCTTTCCCTTTAAAATACAAATGACATACAGTATAATATTCTTTAAAACATACAAAAATGTACTTTAAAAGTCTTTTTCTAAGGCATAAAAACATATCCTCATTTTGGATTATTTAACATTTTTTTGTACACACAAGTGAAGTATAACCAACAAACATCTAATTATCAATAAGCTGTCTGCAGAAGTAATCATTGAATCATTTTTTAAAAGACTGCTCAATGTACTAATTTATTATCTTTTGGGTAATGCATTCAAAATGCTTGCTCTTACCTAATATTCCAGACTTAGGAATCAAAACTTACTGACTGCATCTCTGTGCTAGTATGGGTTTAGATAGTCCCACATCGAGAATGGAGGTCTGAAGAGTTTAAAAGAAAATTAGAAATGACTACAAGAATTTCTCAAACATATTTGTGACACTTCTAAAATCTAATTCAAGAGATCATGAATAAAGGAGCCTTATTATACTGTTGTCCTTCTATGTCTTGGTTCCAGTTTTTAACAAAGTCCTTTAAAGACCCTCCTTAGAAGGAGGTCCAAGAAAATCCCTATCACATACTGGATTATGTTCTTTAGTGAATAATATACCAATAACACACTCTATGCTCATGCATCGCACATTCTACACTGGAAATAGACAGATATAAGCCAGACATATTAGCCACTTAAGCACCAGCTAGCATACCAGAAACATACTGTTCCTTTATCACAGCAAGTTTCAGAGCTCTGGGAATGAACAGTAGCTCTCCCACACTCTACACTGTCAATTCTGGAAGTGAGACATTGAACTACTATCACCCAATTAAAATGCTACTCCCAGATTACTAAAGACAAAATGAAGCGGACAAAGACAGGATTTAATCTCATGCCTGAAAAATCTAAATCACAGGACAAAACATATGAAATGATACTTTTGAAGACACTGGACATCAGGCAACAAAGGACAATGAATACTGAGAGACAGGGAACAAATGACATTTGTCCCACAACTGCACTAGCTTACTACCTGGAAAGAGTTTCCAAGTGGTAGTACAGGGAGGGCTAAGTCAGGTGGAGCCTCAAAGACTTCCTGAGTAGATAAGCCAGAACACAGAGTCTCAGAGAAGGAGACAAAATTCACAGGATCAAGTACTAGAGAAGAGAAAATTGTACAAAGAGAACTCTGTGGATATGTAGACAATCTCCTTCAAGTATTCAGCAGAGAAATACTCAGCACATGTGAGTGAGGACATTACCCTAAACCAGGAAAAGAACGAAGGGTTAGAGAAACCAATCCATGAACTCAAAATGGGTCAGGGATAGTTCCTGTTGCCTTCAGCCAGAGCAGAAAATTTCATAATTCATAGGACAGCAGATAAAGTAATCAGAAAGATTTTGCTGCAGTAGTGGGACAAAATTAACCCTGGACTGAAAGCTGTGTTGATCCACTCTAATAAACTTTAAAAATAAGACCTGTAAGGACCAAACTAGTTTTATATCTCAGAACAAAGTTCAATAAGTTACATAAATACAAAAATGTTCATCACCTTAACAAGGTAAATGTCACAATGTCTGCCATCCTATAAAAAATTGTCAATTATGGGCCGGGCACAGAGACTCATGCCTGTAATTCCAGCATTTTGGGAGGCTGAGGTGGGCAGGTCACTTGAAGTCAGGAGTTTGAGACCAGCCTGGCCAACACAGTGAAATCCCATCTCTACCAAAAATACAAGAATTAGCTAGGCTGATTGTGCAAGTGTAGTCCCTGCTACTCAGGAGGCTAAGGCAAGAGAATCACTTGAACCCAGGAGGCAGAGGTTGCAGTGAGCTGAGATCACTCCACTGCACTCACGCTGGGGCAACAGACTGAGACTCCTTCTTAGATAGATAGATAGATAGATAGATAGATAGATAGATAGATAGATAGATAGATAGACAGCAATAGAGATAGATAGAGACAGAGACAGAGATAGAGATAGAGACAGAGATAGAGTCAATTATGGATCTGAGGAGACTACCCAAACCCAAGCCCAGGAAAAGAAAAACCTTAAAAGAAAAACCCACTCATCTCACAAAGGACTGAGACAGGTCCTATTCCCAGAAGTGACAGTGAAAAGCCTCATTATTCAAAGAATGTTTGTTAGAGTACCAAGAAAGGACATGCTTCAATACTGGGGATAAATTAATCCTAAACTAAGTACTTCCCTGGTCCTATCTGACAAAGCTTAAAAGCAAGACTGAAAATGATCAAAGTGTTTATAAGAAAATTAACTGTATCCTGGAAAAAAGCTAAATACTATTTATACAACAATAAAAGTATCTAGCATGTAAGAAAATTAAATCCACAAAGCAGACTATCCAGTAAAAATGACTACGCAAGTATAATGCCATTGAAGTACAAAACAAGGCACAGATAATATTTAAACAAATGAGCATGGCTGTGTTCCAATAAAACTATATTTACAAAGAAAAGTACTGACTAAATTTAGCCTGAAGACCATAGTTTATTGACCTCTGAGTTAAAACTTATACTACAAATCCTAAGGCAACTATTGTTACAGATAATAGTTATAGTAACAACTAAGTGTTACAGATAATAGTTATAAGCCAACAGCAGAAATAAAAATAAATTTAAAACAGAAGTAATTAAAAAGAAGCCAGGAAAAGAAGGAAAAAAAGAACAAAGAACAAATGGGACAAAAAAAAAATCCCAACTAGTATAGCAAGATGGTAGATTTAAATACAACTACATAAATAATCATATTAAATGTAACAGGCCTAACATTCCAATAAAAAGACATAGACTCTCAGATTGGATCAAAATCAAGGAAACTATGCTTCCTTAAATACCACACATTTAATATAAAGACACAAATAGACTAAAGTCAAAATATGAAAAAAGATATACCAAAGTAACACTCTTTTTTTTTAATGTACTTTAGGTTCTGGGGTGCATATGCAGATCTTGCAGGATTGTTGCATAGGTACATACATGGCAATGTGGTTTGCTGCCTCCATCCCCCTGTCACCTATATCTGGCATTTATCCCCATGTTATCCCTCCTCCCCAACCTCCCTACCCCTTGCTGTCCCTCCCCGAGTCCCCTCCAACAGACCCTAGTAAGGGATGCTCCCCTCCCTATATCTGTGTTTTTTCATTGTTCAACACCCACCTACGAGTGAGAACATGTGGTGTTTGATTTTCTGTTCTTGTGTCAGTTTACTGAGAATGATGGTTTCCAGATTTATCCATGTCCCTACAAAGGACACAAACTCATTGTTTTTTATGGCTGCAGAGTATTCCGTGGTGTACATGTGCCACATTTTCCTTGTCCAGTCTATCATCGGTGGGCATTTGGGTTGGTTTCAGGTCTTTGCTATTGTAAACAGTGCCATAATGAACACACGTGTCCATGTGGAGCGACCATATTAATATCAAATTCGATTTTGAAGAAAAGAACATTACCAGGGATAAAGTCAGTCATGTTATCTCATAATGGAGAAGGAGTCAAATCATCAAGAGGGAATAATAACCCTAAAGGTTTATGTACCTAATAACAGAACTTTGAAATACATGAAACAAAAACTGACAGAAATTAAAGAAGAAAGATACAAATTCATAATTAAAGTAAAAGCTGTCAATCCCTGTCTGTCTCAAAAATGTGTAGGATAGGCAGAAAATCAGAAAAAAATAGAGGAGATTTAATATCACTATCATACAACTTGATCCAGTCCACATTTATAGAAACTTCCACCACCCCAAAATAGCAGAATACGTATTCTTCTCAAGTGGACATGGAGTATTTACCAGAATACACCATATTATGAAGCATAAAACAAGTATAAGTAAGTTAAAAAGAATTAAAGTCATATAAAGTATGCTTTATGACCATAATGACATTAGAGTAGAAATCAATAATAGAAAGATATGTGAAAGAATGCTGAAATATTAGTAAATTAAGCATACTTCTAAACACCCAATGGATCAAATAAATAAAAAGGAAATTACAAAGAACACTGAACCGAGAGAAATTTAAAATGACACATATCAAAACTTGTGGGATGACTCTAAAGCAGTATTCAGAGGGGAATTTACAATACTAAACACCTACATTATTAGAAAAGAAGAAAGGCCTCCAATCAACAAATTCAGCTCCCATATTAAAAACCAGAAAAAGAAAAGCTATTAAAACACAGGCAGGAAAAAAGATTAAAGCATAAAACAATGTAATAGAAAATAGAAGTCAAATAGAGAAAAATCAATGAAACCAAAAGCTATTTATTTCTTTGAGAGTAATAAAATTGATAAATCTCTAGTGACACTAGGCAGAACAAAGAGAGAAAACATGAATTATCAACATCAAAAATTAGAGCAGTGACATCACTAACAATTCCACAACTACAAAAAGGACAATAAGGAAATATTATGAACAAATTTATGCCAATAAATTTGGTAACTTTGATGGAATAAACAAATTCCTTAAAAGACACAAGTTAGCAAAGTTCACACAAAAAGAAATAACATAAGTCTATTATATAAATTAATTTTGTAGTTAAACACTTTAAGAAAAACTTCATGTTCAGATGCCTTCACTGCTGAATTCTATCAATCATTTAAGGGCAATTTATCACTGAATCTACCTAAACTTTCCCAGAAAGTTAAAGAGGCAAAAACTACACCCAACTCATTCTATGAAGTCAGAATTACTCTAATACCAAAAACAGACAAAATAATACAAGAAAATCACAAATATCCCTCATAAAAATAGATGCAAAATTGTTAACAAACTTTCAGCAAATATCATCCAACAATTTATAAAAAGGATAATACCTCAAGACTAAGTGGGGTTCATCCGTAAATGGAAGGTTGGTTCAACATCTGACTCTCCATGTAATTCACTATGATAAGACTAAAAATAAAGATCATCTCAATAAATGAAGAAAAAGCATTTGAATAAATCTAAAATGGATTCCTGATTTTTTATAAAACTCTTAAGAGAGGACACAAACTGATAGAAAAACATTCCATGCTCATGGTTAGGAAGAATCAATATCATGAAAATGGCCATACTGCCTAAAGTAATTTATAGATTCAATGCTATACCCATCAAGCTACTACTGACCTTCTTCACAGAACTGGAAAAAAACCCTTTAAACTTCATATGGAACCAAAAGAGAGCCCACATAGCCAAGATAATCCTAAGCAAAAAGAACAAAGTTAGAGGCATCTACCTGACTTCAAACTATACTACAAGACTACAGGAATCAAAACAGCACAGTACTGATACCAAAACAGAGATACAGACCAATGGAACAGAACAGAGGCCTCGGAAGCAATGCCACACACCTACAACCATCTGATCTTTGACAAACCTAACAAAAACAAGCAATGGGGAAAGGAGTCCCTGTTTAATAAATGACATTGGGAAAACTGGCTAGCCATGTGCAGAAAGCTGAAACTGGATCCCTTCCTTACACCTTTCACTAAAATTAACTCCAGATGGATTAAAGATTTAAACATAAGACCTAACATCATAAAAACCCTAAAAGAAGAAAATCTAGGCAATACCATTCAGGACATAGGCATAGGCAAGGACTTCATGACCAAAACACCAAAAGCAATGGCAACAAAAGGCAAAATAGACAAATGAGATCTAATTAAACTTAAGAGTTTCTGCACAGCAAAAGAAACAATCATTAGAGTGAACCAGTAACCAACAGAATGGGACAAAATGTTTGCCATATACCCATCTGACAAAGGGCTAATATCCAGAATCTACAAAGAACTAAAGCAGATTTACAAGAAAAAAAAGCAACAAACCCATTCAAAAGTGGGGAAAGGATATGAACAGATGCTTTTCAAAAGAAGATATGTATGAGACCAACAAACATGAAAAAAATGCTCATCATCACTGGTCATTAGAGAAATGCAAATCAAAATCACATTGAGATACCATCTCATGCCAGTTAGAATGGCAATCATTAAAACATCTGGAGACAACAGATGCTGGAGAGGATTGGAAAAATAGGAACACTTTTACACTGTTGGTGGGAGTGTAAATTAGTTCAATCATTGTGGAAAACAGTGTGGCAATTCCTCAAGGATCTAGAAATAGAAATTCCATTTAAACCAGCTATCTCATTACTGGGTATATACCCAAAGGACTATAAATCCTTCTATTATAAAGAGATACACACATGTATGTTCATTGTGGTACTGTTTACAATAGCAAAGACCTGGAACCAATCCTAATGCCCATCGATGATAGACTGGACAAAGAAAATGTGGCACATATACACCATGGAATACTATGCAGCCATAAAAAGGATGAGTTCACATCCTTTTTTGGGATATGAATGAATCTGGAAACCATCTTTGTCAGCAAACGGACACAAGAACAGAAAACCAAACACTGCATGTTCTCACTCATAGGCAGGTATTGAACAATGAGAACACATGGGCACAGGGAGGGGAACATCACACACTGGGGTATGTTGGGGCATGGGGGGATAGGGGAGGAACAGCAGGGGATGGGTAGGATGGGGAGGGATAACACTGGGAGAATGCCTGATGTAGGTGATGAGGGGGCTGGAGACAGCAAACCACCATGGCATGTGTGTACTTATGCAAAAATCCTGCAAGATCTGCACATGTACCCCAGAACTTAAAGTACAATTTAAAAAAAGTACAGAAGAGAACTTTCTCAACCTTTGCCAGCTATTTTTAAAAGCTGCTAGAAAGTATTAAGTTTGGCTAGACTGTGGGAAACAAGCTCAATACACAAAAAAATCGGTTTTGTTTCTATCCAATTTAAAATTGAAATCAGGACGTCAATTCTATTTAAAATAACATTAAAAACAGGATTTACTTAGAGGTAAATCTGACAAAAGAAGTGAAAGACTTACACTGAAAACAAGATAATACTGAGAGAAATTAAAGATGACCTAAATAAATTGAGAAAGATACCATGTTCACGAATTGAAAGACTCAACATTACTAAAATGTAACTTATCTGCAAATTGACTTATATATTCAATGAAATACCAACCAATATCCCAGCAGGGCATTTTTGTACAAAGTGAAAAGCTGACTTTAAAACTGATATGGAAATGGAAAGGACCTAGAAGAGCCATACTCTGAAAAAGAAAAGAAAAGCTCAAGGATTTGCACTACCTGATTTCAAGACATATTATCAAAGTACAGTAATTTGGACAGTGTGGTATTGTCATAAAGATAGACAAATGGATCAATGAACAGAACAGAGTATACAGAAATAAGCCTTCACATATATGATTAATTGGTTTTCAAGAAAAATTTTAGGTAATTCAGTGAAGAAAAGATAGACTTTTCCAATAATGATGCTAGAACAAATGGATATCTATGTGCAAAAAAAAGGACTTCTGCACATACCTATAACCATATACTAAAATGAACTCAAAACTGATCCTAAATCTAGATGTAAAATTCAAACTACAAAACCTCTGGAAAATATTAAGAGAAAATCTTTACCTGGGATTAGGCAGATATTCCTTACATAGGACACTAAGAACACAATTAATAAAAGGAAAAAAAATCCTATAAATCAGACTTCATAAAAATTAAGAACTTCTGCTTTTCAATAAACACTGTTAAGAGAATTAAAAGACAAACCATAGACCAGAAGAAAATATTTTAAAATAACATATATGATCAAGGACTTACATCCAAAATACATGAATAACTTTAAAAACTCAGTAAGAAAACACACAATCCAATAAAAAAGGGCTAAAAATATAAACAGACATTTTACCAAGAGGATATATAGCTAATGAGCTCAAGAAAAGATGCTCAACATCATTCATTAGTCATTAGTGTGATACAATTCAAAACTACAATGAGGTACCACTAAAAACTAATCTTAAAAAATTTTAAGACTGACTATACCAAATGTTGCAAAGTATTACCACAAATGTTGACAAGGATGTGGAGTAACTGAAACTCTCTTACACTGCTGGTGGGAATGTAAAAAATATATAATCACTTTGGAAAACAGTTTGGCAGTGTCTTTAAAAGTTAAACATACACCTACCACATAACCCAGTCATTATACTCTTAGGTATTTACCCATGAGAAATGAAAACGTATGATACAATCATTTCTATATGAATGTTTATAGCAGTGTTATTAGTAATATCAAAAACTGCAATGACCCAAAAATCCATCAACAGGTGAATGATAAACAAATTATGATGTATCCATACAATCAGTAATACTACGCTATCAATAAAAATGAATAAACTATTAGTACAAACAACATAGATGAATCTCAAAATAATTATGTTAAGTAAGCCAGACAAAAAAAAGGATATACAATATGATTCCATTTATATAAACTAGAAAATATAAACCAAATAGTGACAGAAAGCAGATTCAGTAGGGTTAGGGCAGGAGGATGGTATCACAAAGGGACACAAGAAAACTTTGGGGGATGACAGATATGCTAATTATTATTATTGTAATGATGGTTTCACAGTTACATATAAATGTAAAAACTTATAAAATTGTATACTTTAATATGTACAGTTTATTATATGTCAATTATACCTCCATAAAGCTATTTTTAAATGAATAAACACCACTCCCAGAGGTGTTTAGGTAGCTTGAGTAGCCAAAGTCCTAGGCTTGCCCATATCTACTTTATTCAGTTATTCATATTGTTCTTTTGCCTAAGAAAATAACAAGTAGCACACTGAGATGATAGAAAATGCCATTAACAGGCACATTAGCAAATACTATGCAATGAAATAAACAGAGTAGTTACCATTTAAAATTTCAATAGGAAAAATGCAATTAGTGAAAGAACAAAAGGGATTTTTCTTAGTTTTGTTTCAAGAACATAGAGTAAAAATATATAGAAACTTACCTCTTTGGATAATCTTGTGAAAACATCTCCTCCCCTGAGAAAATCCAGTATTAAGTACAGTTTCCCTTCAGTCTGAAAGGCTAATTAAAAATTAGAATGTTGTAACAGAACAATCTCAAAGGCTTACAAAGCTTAGTATGCTTTTTAATTAATATATGTTTAGGATTTTACAGTATTTACTCACATGGTCCATTAATGGATAATATCTCAAAATTAAACCCAGTATTTAATCCAGTGTTGAAATAGCTATGAACCCCTTCCTAGAACATAATAACCTTGAATGTGGCTTGCATAGAACTTCTAACACCAATAATTTCCTAATTTATGAAGCATATTCTACTGCAATTGCCTAAACTTAGCCTATAAAACCTACTGAAAATCCACGAATCCTATAAAGCTAAACAAAAATGCCACTTGCTCTATTAAACTTTCCAGGATTTCTCCCTTTTCACATTTTTCCACAGCTTCCTTGACCTCTTACCCAGTGAAATTACTTGCTGCTACTTTTGAGATCTCATTATATTTATACCTCTTTAATGGTACTTATTCCATTTTAATTTGTACAATTAATTTGTTTACATCTCTGTGTTCTCTATAGGTTGTAAATTTCTTGAGGTCAAAAAGTGTTTCACTTCTATAGTCCACTGAATTTAATACAGTAATTTTACACACAATAAGTGTTTACTGATTGACATACTACAGATTCGGGAAGGTCTTTAAGATGTTACTTTTTTATTTTGTTAGTATAATAAGTAGTAAAAGAATAATGGGTGAAAATTTCTTATGGGTTTTTAATAGCAATAATTGGGTATATATTTTAATGTATTATTTGTCAAAGTTACACTAAGAATAAAATCAACAGTTGCTACTTTTTTTTAATATAGAAAATGGAAAGTCACAAAGTACACTATATCAGAGATAGATAGATAGATCTCATCCATATGTTAAATTAGCAATGCAGTCATGATTCAAATTCAGAAATGTCTAACTCCAAAGCTTATGTTCTTTCCACTACATCTACTGCTTCTTACTTATAGTCTTCTCCTATTAAGTATAAAAAATAAGTAGACTAACATAACTACACGGTCCTCTTGAATATAACCAGGAAATAGATAAATATGGTCATTATGAACAAGCAACTGAATGTTTTACGTAAATTATCACAATAGTATCTAGTCTAAGATTACTGAAGGTACATCCTAGTAGAGTACATAAATACTACTAGACAGGTAAGTGAAAAACACTATCTTGTTATTTTAGACAAGTTAACCAACTTAGAAAAATGAAGGATATACAACTAAAAACTGGATACTGATATTTATTTCAGACAAATACATTTTACATAGTTGAATATACTAAGTAAGTCTAAATTATTTACTTCCTGTTATAGTATTATCTGAATGGAAATCATAATTCTCTAATTCCATATTAATAATGATTAAAACAAAGAAATAAAAGAATAAAACTAAGATTACATACCATAGTGCAATTTGACAATAAATGGATGATTTACTTCCACCAGTATATCCCTCTCCATCTTTGTCCGAACTCTGTCTCGAACTAAAAATTACATAACGGTACAATATATTACTCTCATATCATTTCAGTTAAGATTCCATCAATAATTTACAAACGAAAAATATAAAAATATAAAATATAACTTCAT
Organism: Cheracebus regulus; assembly: GCA_963574635.1. NCBI lineage: Eukaryota > Metazoa > Chordata > Mammalia > Primates > Pitheciidae > Cheracebus > Cheracebus regulus. The sequence goes on from CAUYQU010074584.1 coordinate 62,388, forward strand.
AAATGCCTAAATTTGCAGTTTACATATTCCTAGATAATAATGACCATATTCTCAGAAAGCAAAAAATTTCATTACATCTAGAGACAGGTTAAGGTGGCATAAATAGGTATGTAGCTAATGTGCATTTATTATGTACTCTTTTTTTTTTTTTTTGAGACAGGGTATTGCTCTCTTGCCCAGGCTGGGCTGCAGTGGCACAACTCAGCTCACTGCAACCTCCACCTCCCAGGCTCAAGCAATCCTCCCATCTCAGCTTCCAAACCAGCTGGAACTACAGATGCGTGCCACCATGCCTGGCTCATTTTTGTATTTTTTGTAGAGACAGGATTTTGCCAGGTTACTCAGGCTGATCTTGAACTTCTGGGCTGGGCTCAAGGGTTCAGCCTGCCTCAGCCTCTCAAAGTGCTGGGATTACAGGTATGAGCCAACACACCCAGCCTGTTAATCTCTTTAATTGTTCAAATGAGTTTACTGATTAAAACTGATCTGGTAGTAAGGGGTATTTTTAGCACACCCTAAAAGACAGTGTGTGCAAATGGTTGTACTTTCTCAATATGCAATATTGACACAGAAAAGGAAAAACCAAGAATCTTGAAAGAAAAGTGTATAGCCTAATTAAGTTAATAGGTTTAAATTAAATGAAGTATGTTTCTTTTTCTAGGATCAAATTTTTACTGCACTCTCACTAAGTTAAGGCATATGCCAATATCAAATCTAGTAATACTACCTACTGGCTAGAAAAACTGCCACAAATACTAATGTTAAAAATAGCTACATCTATTCACCTTACACAAGCAATATACAGCATATTTCTTAAAATACGCTTTGCCAAATTCTACTTTAATAAACTTTCTAATTTTCTACCTTTTAAAGAGGCTTTTTTTAACACCTTCATTGCATAGAGCTGCCCAGCATCAGGACCGGTCTTCTTTCTAACAAGAAAAACCTAATAGGAAATTAAAAAAAAAAAAAAAGGAAAATTCACATTTCTAGTTATTCTTGCTGTAGACACACACACCACCATACACCCATATCCTTGCATTTTCTCTAATTTTATAAACATCTACCTTCCCATAGAGGGAAGGGGGAGAGAGTGAGAGATTTGTTGAAGGATGCAAAATTACCCTGATCTGATCAC
>CAUYQU010074585.1:0-27106 GCA_963574635.1 Cheracebus regulus
TTTTTCTCAATTTCTATTTCTTGGAAACCTTTCTTAACCCCAGCCTGTCACCATGGGCCTCCCAGGCTTAGTGCCAAAGAGAGGCCATTGTTTTGACTGAGGTTCCTTTACACAATGCTGTTAAAGATCCGAGGAAGTGACGAGGAAATGTAAGTTAATAGTGAAGGCTACTTTCAATACTCAGTAACCCTTGCTGCCGAAATTCAGAATCTCTGCTGCAGTTCCCTTGAATTCACAGTTATCCATCAATGGTTATAAAAGAATGAAAGGTATGCAACATTTTTTTTGGGGGGGGACAGAGTCTCGCTCCATCACCAGGTGCCAGGCTGGAGTGCAGTGGCACGATCTCAGCTCACCGCAGCCTCCACTCCCCAGGTTCAAGCAATTCTCCTGCCTCAGCCTCCCGAGTAGCCAGGACTATAGGCGTGTGCCACCACACCCAGCTAATTTTTTGTATTTTTAGTAGAGACGGGGTTTCACCATGTCAGCCAGGATGGTGGAACTGTGTTCTTAAACTACATTGTTATATATAAATGATGCCTCCATAAAGTTGACTTCAAAAAGAGAATTTTCCAAGAAAGGGCTTCTCTTCCTGGATGTTGTTAACATTTGGGACTGGATAATTCTTTGTGGCAGTGGCTGGCCTATACATTGTAAGATGTTTAGCAGATCCCCTGGCCTCTGCCCACTAGAAAATAATCCTGTCTCTATTCTCTCTTCCTCATTCAGCCATGACAAAAATGTCTATAGATATTATCAAATGTTTCCTGGTAGACACAATTTCTATTGATTAGAAACCACTTATCTAATCCTACAAAATTTGATTCACTTAAATGTCCAAATAAATAAAAGACATTGGAATCAGCAGACAATCCAGAAATTATCAGAAGTAAATATGAGGTTTTAGTGTATGATGATGATGGTATATTTAATGAGTGATAGAAAAATTAGTCTTGTGTGTTTGCTAAATAAATACAAACTAGAAAAAGCAACTGTACGTCTTTATTTTATGGCAAACATCAAAATTCTAGGGGTATGTACTTAGAGTTAAATTGTCTGATACAATGAGAAAATTAACATGGAAATGAAGATGATCTTAAAGCAGGAAAAGCCCTTGTAAGTAACCGCAGAGATAGAACTTCAAAGGGGTACGCTCAGTAAATTGAATAGAATCATTGAACCGCACAGCACATTTTTGCTACATCTTCAGATAGAAAGGTTGAATCTCAGAGCACATATCACCTATCCGTTTAGCACTGAAGACCAGAATAAAATTTGACCATGAAATTTCAGATTACTAATATTGTAATCAGCCAAACAGCATTATTTTCTCCCTGGGAGCCTAAATTATATTGAATCATATAATACAAATTAAATTGATATATTTATTATTTTCAATTCCTCTGTGAGATATGTATAGAAAAATTATATTGCAAGGTGCATGGTTGAACTAATAATTTTTAAGGGAGAATAATACAATTTTCTTACAGAAAATTGGAGATATAAACCTTATGCATATATAGACATAAAAAATATGCTTTTCTCTTATTTAAATTAACAGAAATGTGACTATTTTGACATTACACAATGACACATAAAGACTATTAAGATTTTTGTTTCCAGCGAGAGAATATGTCACTGAAATTACATAAGAACCTAGAAAGTATAATTATCAATGACAATATGAAACTAAAATAGAAGTCTAAATCACAGAAACAATATTTTAAAATTGGTTAAAAGTATGAATGCATAGCTGCAAGTTTTTGTTCTTGACATACTTACATAGAGAAGCAACATATCATTCTAAAATATAGTAATTTAGTCAAGTTTAGTGATAAACATATGACATAGCTCTCACTTGAAAATATATTAAACTGTTGAATAATCTGACCAATAATTACTGATGGTGTGCTCATACTAGGAAATCACATGGTTTTGCACATTGCTGTTTTCAGCCAAGAATGGTTTAAATTTTTCTTTTCCTAGTGAGATATACTTAGTTGCTGTGCAACATCTAAATGCTTGTTTTTTCTAACAGAAATCATAAAACGGTGATAGCAACATTAAATAAATCAAGTAATTGATCAATATTGATCCAATGCAATTGTGACAATTCTATTCCTGCTTACCCTAGTGCTCTTGGGTTATGTGACCTATACAGCCATTAATGTACATGGTATATCCACTGGAACATGGAGTGGTGTGGCCATCTGCCCTCCATATCCCTGCCTGTCACGTCATAGAAAGCAGAAAAACATTCTCATGGAGCCTCTTATCCACTGCCAGTACCAAGAAAAATTCTTTGCTTGACCAAACTGTGGTCATGCTCCTGAACCTTCTTTGTGTTCTTCCTTATAAAGACAAGTTTTAGCAAGAACCCTGATAAGGCAGTTTAGCAATAATGCTTCAGTCTTCGTATCTGTTCAGGCTTCATATCCTCCTTCCTCCCCCAGGTGATGTCTGATTTCACTGTCCTGTCTTTACCTAAAATCCTGTTAGGTCGGTTTAGCCAGAATCTCTCTTAGGTCGGTTTAGCCAGAATCTCTCTTGCCCTTGGTGTCTCCTCTTAGTCATTTTCCTCCTTGAACTATGCCATGCTCCCTGAATATAAATCCCCATTGGCCCACAGTGTATTGACAGCTGAGCCCAATTTCTTTCCTTCACTGCAAGACCCCATTGCCATAGTCCCTGTGCCTATCTCAATAGCCTAGAATAATGCCTATTTTACCCTGCTTTAACAGGTATCATTCATATATATATATTTATTTATTTAACATGACACACCATTTGCAGACTTCTGGTTAGTTGAGAAACTTAGCACCTGTACATTTAATCCATCTAGAGTTAGATGAATATCAGCTGTTCTCATTTTTGTGTCCCATCTAAGTTGCAGAGGAAACACTGAGTTTCTTTATTTTTACAGGTCAGCTGATGTCCTGACTCAGAGAGCCCATCTCAACAAAGTGATGAGACAAACTCAATTCTTCTCCTTCTTCTGTGGATATGCCACATATGTGAGGTTTCTCCTGCATTGTGTATTTTTGCATCCTATGGGATCTTACAGGCATTACACATACTTTTGTGGTTTATACAGAAAAGCAGTGTCAATATACTAGAGGAGAATCACACAGCTATTTCAGGTTAAAGGAAATATAGCACAAGTACCTTGCTCGCAAATCCAATAGACCACCCCTCAGAAATGCAAAAAAAAAAAAAAAATTTTAAGTTCAAGTAAATTCCCTTTCTCAAAATTTGCATCCCAAGATTATCACCTTTTGTTTGACACCTCAGTATAATTTCCTGGTATTAGTTGCTTATTTTAGAAACAAAAATTATAAAGATAATGGGTTTCATGTATTGTTATTATTTTTTTAAGAGTGCTTGAAAATTTCAGAGACTATGAATCTTAGTGTATAATCTCTTTAAATGAGTGAATGGAAGGACATTAAATCTCATTGCTACAAAAGAAACAAGAAATGGGATTTCTTGAAAATGACAAATGGTTAATGAAGGTATTGGAACAGTAGATATAAAAAGTTCAGTATGGTGAGGGAAACTTTGACAACTGAGGGATGACTGATGTTGCTTGAAGGTGAGAAAGAAATTATTTCTTGCAGGGGGTAAAGTAGGATACACTTGCAAGGAGTAATAAAAAATGCTTGCATAAACTTAATAAAAAGGATGTTGGTGAGAGAGTAGATGGAATAGAAAGAGAATGGGTTATGGAAATAAAATGCAATACAACAATAAAACATGAAAGATGGAACTTCCATTGATTAAAGGTGATAATAACCAGCCATAAACTGAGGACTGTGATCAATTCAATTGAAGGCTAAGAGTTTCAAAGTAAAATAATGTTCTGGAACTTCCGCCAAGATGACTGAACAGGAACAGCTCTGCATTTCCAATTGAGGTACCAGGTTCGTCTCAGTGGGACTGGTTGAACAGAGGGTGTAGCCCAAGAAGCACAAACCAAGGCAGGGTGGGGCGCTGCCTCATCTGGGAAGTGCAGTCAGCCAAAGGACCCCCACCCACCCAGTGAAGAACATTGGGAATTTCCCAGCCACTCTGACACTCCAGCTCAGATAGTGCATTTCTCCCACAGTTTTTACAGCTCACAGATCAAGAGGTTTCTGCCAGACTGACAAGCATGATGGGTTTCCAACACAAATCTGGGTGGCTGATTCAGCCGACTTTGTGGGTTTACAGCACAAATATGGGCAGCCATTTTAACTGGTGCCTGGAATGCCTGCAAGAAAAAGCTACCCATACTCTTGAAAAAAGGGGCTGAATGCAGGGAGCAAACTGATCTGGCACAGAGGGCCCCACCACCACAAAAACCATCCAACTGAATCCCATTGGGTTGAAAGTTTCACAGCCATCACAGCAGTTTGAGCTCAACCTGGGACAGTTGATCTGGTTGGGGAAAAGGCATCCACCATTACTGAGGCAGTCTGCCATTACTGAGGAAGTCCACATTTACTTTAGCAGTCTACCATTACTGAGGCAGTGTGCCATTACCAAGACAGTCCACAGTTAATGAGGCAGTTCTAACCTTACCTGTGTAAACAGAATCACAAGAAAGTTTATATAGCAGCTGGCTGGACCCAGCGGCAGCTCTGCAACACCTCTACAGGCAAACTAGTGACTAGATTCCCTCCTTGCTGTGCAGGGCATCTCTGAAAAAAAGGCAGCAGCACATTGGGGACTTATAAGTAAATCCTCACCTTCTTGAGACAGAGTCCCAGAGCAAAGGTGTGGATGTGAGTTCTGCTGCAGCAGACTTAAAGGTCCCTGCCTGGCAGCTCTGAAGGGAGCAACAAATCTCCTAGCACAGTACTTGAGCTCTGATAAATAATGAGCAGCTTCCTCAATTCACTCCCTGACCCCCGTATATCCAAAGAGAAACCTCATACAGGAGAGCTCTGTCTGACAATTGGTGGGTACTCTTCTGGGATGAAGCTACCAGAAGAATAAACAGGAAGCAAACCTTGCTGTTCTGCAGACCCCGTGGGTGATTCCAAGGCAAGAAGATCTCCAGCAGTACTGTAGCAGAGGGGCCTGAGTATCAGAAGAAAAACTGAACAAATAGAAAGAAATAGCTTCAACATCAACAGAAAGGATGTCCACTCAGAGACCCCATCAGAAAGTCACCAACTTCAAAGACCAAAAGTGGATAAATCCATGAAGATGAGGCAAAACTAGTGGGGAAAAAAATGAAATCACCAAAAACCAGGACATATCTCCTTGTCCAAGGGATCACAACTCCTCATCAGTAAGGGAACAAAACTGGATGGAGAATGAGTTTGACAAACTCATATAAGCAGGCTTCAGAAGGTGAGTTATAACAAACTTCTCTAAGCTAAAGGAACATGTGCTAACCCAATGCAAAGAAACTAAGAACCTTGAAAAAAGGATAGAGGAAATGCTAACTAGAAAAACCAGCTTAGAGAACAACATAAACCACTTGATGGAGTTGAAAAACACAGCATGAGAACTTTGTGAAGCATACACAAGTTTCAATAGCCAAATCAACTAGGCAGATGAAATTATATCAGACATTGAAGACCACTTCAATAAAATAAAAGAAGAAGGCAATATTAGAGAAATGAGTGAAAAGAAATGAACAAAAGCCTCCAAGAAAAATATGGGTTATGTGAAAAGGCCTAATCTACTTTTGAACTGTGTACCTTGAATGTGACGGGGATAATGAATCCAAGCTGGTAAACACTCTTCAGGACATAATCCAGGAGAACTTCCCCAACCTAGCAAGGCAGGCCAACATTTAAGTCCAGGAAATACAGAAAACACCACAAATATGTTTATAAAGAAGAGCAACCCAAAATACATAAGTGTAAGATTCACCAGGGTTAAAATGAAGAAAAAGATGCTAAGCACAGCTGGAGAGCAAGGTCGGGTTACACACAAAGGGAAGCCCATCAGAATCACAGTGGATCTCTCAGCAGAAACCCCACAAACCAGAAGAGAGTGGGGGGCAATATTTAACATCCTTAAGGAAAATAATTTACAGCCCAGAATTTAATATCCTGGCAAACAAACCTTCGTAAGTGAAGAAAAAATAAAACTCTTTATGGGCAAGCAATTGCTGAGAGATTTGTTCACTATGAGGCCTGCCTCACAAGAGCTCCTGAAGTAACACTCAGCATGGAAATAGCCAGTACAAGCCACCGCAAAAGCATGCCAAAGGGTAAAGACCATTGACACAACAAAGCAACTCCATTAACTAATGGCCAAAATGACCAGCTAGTATCAAAATGGCAGTGTCAAATTTACACATGACAATACTAACTTTAAATGTAAACAGGCTAAAAGCCCCAATCAAAAGACACAGATTGGAAAACTGAATAAAATTTCAAGACCCATCAGTGTGCTGTATTCAAGAGACCCATTTCAGGTGCAAAGACACACACAGATTCAAAATAAAGGGATGGAGGAAGATTTACAAAGCAAATGGAGAGAGAGAGAGAGAGAAAGAGAGAGAGAAAAAGCAGGGGTTGCAATCCTACTCTTTGTAAAGCAGACTTTAAACCAACAAGCTCAAAAGAGACAAAGAAAAGTGTTACATAATAGTAAAAGGATCAATGCAACAAGAAGAGCTAACTACCCTAAATATATATGCACCCAATACAGGAGCACCCAGATAAATAAAGCAACTTCTTAACAACCTACAAAGAGACTTAGACTCCCACACAATAATAGTGAGATAATTTAACACTCCACTGTCAATATAAGACAGGTCAAGGAGGAAAAAATTGACAAGGGTACGCAGCACTTGATCTAAGATCTGGACCAAGCAAACCTAATAGACATCTACAGAACTCTCCACCCCAAATCCACAGAATGTACATTCTTCTCGGCACCACATTACATTTACTCTAAAATTGACCATATAATTGGAAGTAAATTACTCCTCAGCAAATGCAAAAGAATGGAAATCATAGCAGTCTCTCAGACCGCAGTGCAATCAAATTAGAACTCAGGATTAAGAAACTCACTCAAAACCATGCAGTTACATGGAAACTGAACAACTTGCTTCTGAACAATGACTGGATAAATAATGAAATGAAGGCAGGAATAAAGATGTTATTCAAAACCAATGAGCACAAAGACACAATGTACTAGCATATCTGGGACACATTTAAAGCAGTGTCTAGAGGGAAATTTGTAGCACTAAATGCCCACATGACAAGTGAGGAAAGATCTAAAATCAACACCCTATTATCACAATTAACAAGCTAAAGTAGCAAGATCAAACAAATTCAAAAACTAGCAGAAGTCAATAAATAGAAGGAGCAAAACAGAAGGAGATAGAAACACACAAACACACAAAAAACACCCTTCAAAAAACCAAGAAATCCAGGAGCTGGTTTTTTGAAAAGATCAACAAAATAGATGGACCACTAGCAAGACTAATGCAAAAGAAAACAGAGAAGACTGGAACAGATACAATAAAAAAATGATAAAGGGGATATCACCACCAATTCCACAGAATTGCAAACTAGCATCAGACATTACTACAAGCAACTGTTTGCACATAACTCAGTAAATCTAGATGAAATGGATAAATTCCTGGACACTTACACCCTCCCAAGATTAAACCAGGAATAAGTTGAACTTCTGAATGCACAATTAAGAAGGTCTGAAGTTGAGGCAGCAATTAATAGCCTACCAACCAAAAAAAGTCCATATCCAAATGGGTTCACAGCCCAATTCTATCAGACATACAAAGAGGAGCTGGGACCCTTCTTTCTGAAACTACTCCAAACAATACACAAAGAGAGAAACCTCCCTAACTCATTTTATTTATTTATTTATTTTACTTTAGGTGCATACTATATCTGGCATTTCTCCCCATGTTATCCCCATTTCTCCCCCACCCCAGGCTCCCCTCCCTCCCGAACCCCTGCTATCTCTCCCCTACCTCCCCCAACGGCACCCAGTGTGTGACACTTCTCTCTCTGAGTCCACGTGTTCCTTAACTCATTTTATGAGACCAACACCATCCTGATACCAAAGCCTGATAGACACACAACTAAAAAAGAAAATTTAAGGCCAATATCCATGATGAACATTGATGCAAAAATCTTCAATAAAATATTGGCAAACCAATTACAACAGCATATCAAAAACCTTATCCATCACAGTCAAGTAGGCTTCACCCTGGGGATGCAAGACTCATTCAACATATGCAAAGGTATAAGCATTATTCATCACATAAACAGAACCAAAGGCAAAGCCACATGCATGTCTCAGTAGGTGCAGAGAAGACCTTTGGCAAAATTCAACAGCCCTTTATGCCGACACTTCTTAATAAACTAGATAGCAATGGAATGTATCTGAAAATAATAAAAGCTATTTATGAGAAACCCACAGTCAATATCATACTGAATGAGTAAAAAGCTAAAAGCATTCCCTTTGAAAACTGACACTAGGCAAGTTTGCACTCTCTCACCATTCCTATTCAACATAGTTTGGAAGTTTTAACTACAGAGAACAGGCAAGAAAAAGAAATAAAAGATATTCAATTAGAAAAAGAAGAGGTCAAATTGTCTCTATTTGCAGACAACATGATTGTATATTTAGAGGACCCCATTTTCTCAGCCCAGAATCTCCTTAAGCTGATTAGCAACTTTAGCAAAGTCTCAGGAAACAAAATCAACGTGCAAAAATTACAAGCATGCCTATACACCAACAACAGACAAACAGAGTGCCAAATCATGAGCAAACTCCGATTTACAATTGCTACAAAGAGAATAAAACACCTAGGAATACAAGTAACAATGGATAAGAAGGACCTCTTCAAGAAATACTACAAACCACTGCTCAAGGAAATAAGAGAGGATACAAAGAGATGGAGCAACATTCCATGCTTATGGTTAGGAGGAATCAATATCATGAAAATGGCCATACTGGCCAAAGCAATTTATAGATTCAATGATATCCTCATCAAGTTTCCACTGACCTTCTTCACAGAAGTAGAAATAACCACCTTAAACTTCATATAGAACCAGAAAAGAGCCCGCATAGCCAAGACAATCCTAAGCAAAAAGAGCAAAGCTGGAGGCATCCTGCTACCTGACTTCAAACTATACTACAAGGCTTCAGTAATCAAAACAGCATGGTAGTGGTACCAAAACAGAGATATAGACCAATGGAACAGAACAGAGGCCTCAGAAGTAATGCCACACTACAACCATCTAATCTTTGACAAATGTGACAAAAACAAGCAATGGGGAAAGAATTCTATGTTTAATAAATGGCGTTGGGAAAACTGGCTAGCATATGCAGAAAGCTCAAACTGGACTCCTTCCCTACACCTTATATAGAAATCAACTCCAGATGAATTAAAGATTTAAACATAAGATCTAACACCATTAAAATCCTAGAAGTAAACTTGGGCAATACCATTCAGGACATAGGCATAGGAAAGGAATTTATGACTAAACACCAAAAGCAATGGCAACAAAAGCCAAAATAGACAAATGGGATGTAATTAAACTTAAGAGCTTCTTCATAGAAAAAGAAACAATCATTAGAGTGAACCAGCAACCAACAAAAGGGAAAAAAAATTTTGCAGTCTACCCATCTGACAAATGGTTAATATCCAGAATCTCCAAAAAACTAAAACAAATATAGTAAAACAAATAACTAAAAAAACTCACAACCCCATCAAAAAGTGGGCAAAGTATATGAACAGACAGTTTTCAAAAGAAGACATTTATGGGGCTAACAAACATATGAAAAATATTCTCATAATCACTTGTCATTAGAGAAATACAAATCAAAACCACATTGAGATATCATCTCACACCAGTTAGAATGGTGATCACTAAAAATCTGGAGACAACAGACACTGGAGAGGATGTGGAGAAACAGGAACAGTGTTATACTGTCATTGTGAGTGTAAATTAGTTCAACCATTGTGGAAGGCAATGTGGTGATTCTTCAAAGATCTAGAAAGAGAAATATTATTAAACCATTACTGGGTATATATCCAAAGGACTATAAATCATTCTATTATAAAGACATGCACATGTATGTTCATTGTGGCACTGTTTACAATAGCAAAACTTGGAACCAACCAAAATCCCCATCGAGGATAGACTGGATAAAGAAAATCTGACAAATATATACCATGGAATACTATGTAGCCACAAAAAGAGTGAGTTCATGTTATTTGCAGGGACATGGATGAAGCTGGAAACCATTATTCTCAGCACTCTGACACAACAGCAGAAAACCAAACACTGTATGTTCTCACTCATAAGTGGTTGTTGGAGAACAGATGGGCACCTGGAGGGGAACATCACACACTGGGGTCTTTCAGGGATGAGGGGCTAGGGGAGGGATTGCAGGAGGGATTGTGAGGAGATTGGGGAGGGATAACATTAGGAGAAATATCTAATGTAGGTGATGGGGTGATGGAGGCAGCAAACCACCAAGACATGTGTATACCTATTGAACAATCTTGCAAGATCTGCACCTGTATCCTAGAACTAAAGTAAAATAAAATAAAAACAATGGATATTTTGTTTGTGGTCTTTCTGTATATTATCTCTCATTTACCAAAACATTGTCTGTCATTTGTCTATCTCTATCTCTATCTCATCTATCTATCATCTATCTATCTATCTATCTATCTATCTATCTATCTATCTATCTATCTATCTATCTATCTATCTATGTATCTATCTATCTATCATCTATCATCTATCTATCTATCATCTGCATCTATCATCCGTAATCCGTCTATCTATCCAGACTGATGGATGGTTGGGTTGATGGATAAATGGATCAAAACTCAAGCAAGTAAATTACAGCTACATAGTTGCTAATATTGAGGGTTGTCAGCTTTTGTATCTGAGTACCCTAGTAAACAGAATTTAAAATAATTTTGCAAAATTTGGTATATGATCCTCAAGTATACCATGTGTAATTGTAAGTTAAATTGCTAACTTCTACTTGCTGGTTAGTATACATAGGTGATCAACTATGTGAGTAGAAGTTTAAGTATAAATTAATATAATATGTAATACATAGCAAATATATTAACACCTCTCTACCTATTAGCTATCTTTTATCTATGTATTCATTATCAATCTGCATCTTTTTATCATATGTGTGTATATATATTATATATGTGTGTATATATATATTTTATCTAGCTATTGTTTTTCTATTTATCTTTGGTCTGTTGATATAGCTCGGTAGATGGAAGGATGGATGAATATATGGATGTGTATATGGAAGGACAGCTAGATGACAGAGATAAACATACTCAATTACTGTTGTTAATATTCACAAACTAAGGGAGATGATAAGAAAATTGCAAACAGTTCCCATACAGTGTTAACCCCGAACTGTTGATAAAATTGTCCACTTTGCCTAAGCTACTCAACTTCAAGACGTGAAGAGTGATGGATATTTTCAAATGCGAGATGTTAGACCCAGTTTCCCAGTGGTGGTGCAGAGGTGCAGGGGATGAATGACTCTCACTTGATATCCATTTCAAATTATTTCAATATCTCTCCATATTGCTGAGCCTAGAAACATAATGTTCATTCTTCATTTCTTCTGTATATAAGGATTATGTATGCAATTTAGACACTTTTTCCTTTCTTTGTAAACTTTTTTGATGACATAAAACATGTATTCTGAAGAAGGTCTAACAAAAATTAAACCGCTTTCTTAAAAAGGCAAAATCTACAGAACAACCACCCTATCAAGAAACAAAACATCACCAAGACCTTGTAGTACACCACCGTGGTTCGCTCCCTTTCTGCTGGGAAATAGCCTTGGCTCATATATTACTGTAATTGCTTCCTTTTCTTTGTTTGTTTCCTAAACTTGTATGTGTCTAAGAGTGAGAATTTTGGAATTTCATGTAAATAGCTTATAGATTACATGCTGTTTTGTCTCTGGCTTCTTTCACTAACAAATTTTGAGATCCAACCAGGTGTTGTAAGTACATTGTAGCAGATTTACATTCCCAGGTGTCTAGTATTTTATTTCATGAATGTACCGCAGTGTGTTGATTCATTCCATTGTTGGTAGATATGGTAACTAATTTCATTTGCAGGTCCTTTAAGTCATGCAGCTGTGAGCATTTTTTACCATATTACTTGGTTCACAGACAGTATGATTTCGAAAAATTCCTGGAACTTTTTGTGATTTAGGCTTTAATGATTGGTTGCAGGCACCCAGAATTCTGAATGTGGAAGATAGACTGCCTCTGCTCTTTCTCACTGGAAAATTCAAACACAGTGTTTGTTGTTTTATATTTCCACGCCTTATCATTCCATAGGACAGTTGTTAGCTTTGTGGGCACTACAGGTGATGATGCCAAGCATTCACTTTTGTTTGATCTAGTAAAGGAGTGTGCCATGAGAGACAAGAGGTTCAGTCATAAGCCATGGGACTCAAATAATTGGATTAAGGCATTTGATTGGATTTATGTGACTCTAAGTTTGCTGTACACCCAAATGCAGCTGATCCTCAATTAACCCCATAAATGGCCCCTTTCTCCACGTAAAGAGGTTATTTTTGTTTCCTTGGAAATCTTGCATGATATCACGTGGGGTAGTTTACTTGCAAAGGAAGATCCCTTATCATATCACCAGTAAAGGAATTCCCTTCCTCCAGACATATAATTAAAGTCAGATTCCGTTTTGCCCCAGAAGGACAAATAGAAAGTTTCAACCAGAAAGAAATAACATGAATACTAAAGAAATAAGATTTTGCCAAGTTATATTGTTAGAAATGTGAGTAATTATACGAAGATGGATGCTAAGAGTGTCAGACATGGAAATAAACATAAGTATGAATCAAGACAAATATATTCATTTAGGTGCACTCATAAATTTGTATTAAAAGTGACTGTTCTATGGACAGGTGAAAATATGCAGTATTTGTTTTTCCATGTCTGGCTTGTTTCACAATGTCTTCCAGATTCATCTTTGTTGCTGAAAATACAGCATTTTATTTTTTTTTAATGAGTAAATAGTATATTCTACTCTGTGTGTGTGTGTGTGTGTGTGTGTGTGTGTGTGTGTGTGTGTGTGTGTTATTTTCTTTATGCATTCATTTGTTGATGAACACTTACGGAGGAAGTTGAGAGAAGGTTCTATTACAATGAGCTCTACAAATAAAGGTGAGATAATGGAACTCCTGAGTGGTCAATGTCAGTGGAAAGTGCTTAAACACCAGAGACAACATGACCATGAATATAATAATATGCAATATGAGAACATAGTAATATACAGTATGACTAGACTGACTCTCTTAATGGCCAAACTGCATATACCCTCCACATGGTATGATGCATCCAGAGGGGTTCATGATGAAATACAATGAAAAAACCAAGAGTATTTTAATTGATGTACTAGAAAACAGTAATAGGGAAACTCCAGGTCTGATCCACAGAATCCTGTCTTGAGTCAACACAAGGAACAGTCATAGTCCCTCAGCTAATTACCATTGATTGGTTTACCTTAGATACACTTCCATACTATTCTTAATAAAGAACTCACTCACACTACCACTGGGTGTAGACGACAAACCTTTTGGTTCACAAAATATTACACTTTTATATTTATCTCTGCTGGTTCAAAGAGCTCTCATTTGTATTTTATTTCACTGTTGTATACTATTTCTTCATGAAAATATTCCACAGTACATTTATTCAACTACTGTTCATGGGTGTTTATGTTTCTGGCAGATTTTAAGAGGCTAGATATCATACATACGTATATATATATGTGTGTGTGTGTGTGTGTGTGTGTGTGTGTGTGTGTGTGTGTGTATGTGTGTGTGTGTGTATACAGCCTTTATATATTGCATATGCTAGGAATTTTTACCTTTAGTAAATTATACACATATTCAGTGTTACTGAGAAATACTATTTTCAAAAGACACTATAAAAATTCACACTTCTATCAAACATAAACAAAGGTTCCTGTTGCTGCAAATTCTACTTTTTGGTGTTTTATGATGATTATGAAATACTTCTTTTGTTGTAGTTGTTAATTTCTAAGTTATATTACAAATATGTCTATAATACAGATATATAGTAGAATAGCACAATGGAACCCAGATATCCATTACCTAGATTTAACAGCTATTAATATTTCATTATGTATCTACTTTATCAGTTTATTTCATTAATATGTGTGTGTGTGTGTGTGTGTGTGTGTAAAGATCTTGTTCTGTCATACATGCTGCAGTGCAGTGGCATAGCCATGGTCACTGATGTCTCTTCACCTCAAGAGCCCAATCCATCTTCCCAACTCAGCCTTCCTAGTAGATGGACTGTAGGCATGTGCTGCCATACCTGGCTAAACTTTTTGGGTAATTTGCAGAGGACAAACTATCCCTATGTTGCTCAGTCTGGTCTTGAACCTGGGCTCATACAGTTCACCTACTTTGGCCTCCCAAAGTGCTGGGATTACAGGTGTGAGAAGCCATACCCAGACTACTTTTTTTTTTAAATATCTTTGTTTTGAAATATCCCCTAATGACAAACTAAAGCAGTAAATAAAGATGTAACATTATAAGGGCCTCTTAGAGGGAACCATGAACAAAGACAGGAGGTTACAACCTATGAGTATTAGAAAAAGTAACACCCAGACAGGTGGAAGAAAACTTTTGTGGTTGTCATCTTCTGCTGAGTCTTCTTCCAACAAGTAAGCTGTGTAAATGCTTAGTCACAACAGCATTTCAAGCAATTCAAACAAAATATAAAATGCATTTCTGATTGAGCATTTAAGAGTTACAGGGAACTTTAGCTTTTCTGTTGGGGGCGCTCCCAGCACCCTGGCACTGGAGGCTTTATTAAGAGCAGCCATTTGTTCAAGGAGACCACTTGTCTGAGCTATTGGCCACTGACCATAATTTCAGTTCTAACCATTTGTCGATGGGGCCATAGTCTACTGCCGTATATGGGCCATATGATTGGTCCTCATCAACCTAGACAAATCCTAAGGCTGCAGGAAATCTTAACACGATAGAATACAATGCCTGCTGCTGAAATTGATTCATACATGTGAACTGGTATCCTGAGCAACGTAATTTGTGGGAAGTTACTTAAGATCAGAGTTACCTTTTACCACGTTTTGTGTTCTTGCAGCTTTTGCGTGTCTGTACCTTATAGAAGATGGGTTCATAAATGACTGGGCTACAAGGGAACATTGAATATCATTTGGGACATAATTACAATGTTGCATAGGAAACTACTCTCCATAGAACAATGAGGCATGTGAACCAAATGTGTAGTTTGACACCCTTATTACCCAACCTTCTCTTGCATGGAAACTTTAACTTGTCCTTAACATGGTTTTTTCCATCTCTGCTCTGTGGCCTTTTGAATTCAATAATACATCAAGCCATAAAGCAAGAGCCTCATCTGTCCTGATATTTTGCCTCTGTTTTTTGTCAATACTGTTAGCCTATCAATATTCCAGAATCCTAATAATAACTTACTTAATCCTAGAGACTGTCTTTTGCTTAATATTTCCTTTACAATTTGAAAACAGATGATGTCTTCTACATTTACCCACTTCTGCACAGGACAGCAGCTCAGTGAATTTTTAAATAGACTTTATTTTTATTTTTATGGATTTATTAGTTTTATTTTATTGAGACAGGTCTCACTCTGCCACCCAGGCTGGAGTGCAGTTGCATAACCTCAGCTCACTGCAGCTTCTACTTCTCCCAACTCAGCATCCCAAGTAGGTGGGATTACAGGTGGACACCACTATGCCTGACTAAGTATTTTGTATTCTACATAGAGAGAAAATTTTGCTATATTGCCTAGGCTGGTCTTGAACTTCTGTGCACACCATGCCAGGCCAACTTTGTTTTTAGGGCACTTTTAGGTTCATAGCAAAATTGAGCAGAAAAATGAATGGACATTGACATATCATTATTATCCAAAGTCCGTAGTTTGCATTAGAGTTTACTCTTGGTGTTATATATTCAATGGATTTGGAAAAATATATGGTGACATGTATCTATTATTATTTGTGTCATACACAGTAATGTCACTGAGAGATATTTATAAAGCACAATAATCCCTTACTTGATGTTTAACTAACTAATGAAAAATGGTGGATTTGCAAATAAACTGCAAATTACAGCTCCTATTGGTAAGAAAAATAAACTCCATATCTAAATGCTGTGAATATATAAACACAAGAACATGGTCCCATAGTGCCAACAATGTGAAAAGTGAAATAACCTTTATACAAATTGTATGACCATGGAATATTATTCATCTATTACAAAGCAGGAAATTCTGTAATTTGAAATTAACCTGCAGGGTAATATATTAGGAGAAATAGGCCAGGTATAGAAAGATAAATGCTACATAATCTCACATATATGTGGAATCTAAAAAAGTCAAACTCACAGAAGCGGAGAGTGGAAAAGTGGGTAAGAGGGAGTGGAGACTTGGGGAGTGTGAGATATTGATCAAAGGTTACAAAGTTTCGATGAGGCAGGATGAATATGTTCTCAAGATCTAATGTATGACATGGGACAATAGTTAATAATATTGTATTTTTTACTTGAGATTTGATAATAGCATATTTTAAGTGTTCTCATCACAAATACATACACAGACATACATGCATATACCCATAATGATAACTATAGGTGAGAATGGGTATATATATATATAAAATCATCATGTTGTTCACCAAGTTTATTCAACTCAACACTTGTGGGTAGCATGTGGCCCAGGACAGCTTTGAACACAGCCCAACTGAAATTTGTAAACTTTCTTAAAATATTATGAGTTCCTTTTTATAGCTCATTAGTTATCATTAATATTAGTATATTTTATGTGTGGCCTACAACAATTTCTGTTCTTCCAATGTAGCCCAGAGAAACCAAAAGATTGCACAGCCCTGTTGTACACCTTCAATATATGCATTTTTAACTTGTCAATTAAATTTTGTTAATAAATCTTGCATGTGGGAGACGTTTAACTTTTATGCAACTAAAATTAGATTTCTTTCATGCTTTGCAAACTATGGTATGTATTTGAAATTATTTTTAATATTAATTAATTTTAAGTTAAATCAAGTTGCAGACGTGCAAACATACATACATACATACATATGAATTCATATTTAAGCTTTTCTGCAAATATATGACATAAACTTACTGTCAACTATAGTCACCCTCCTGTGCAATAGAACACAATAAATAGTTTCTCTTTTTTGCTTTTTTTAAGTTTCTGCCCATTGATCAATAAGACCATTAACACACACGTTAATTACATTATTTTCCCATTCAGATGCACTTTATTTTATTTTTTTGTGTGTGAGGGAATCTTGCTCTGTCACCCAGGCTGGAATGCAGTGGCACAATCTCAGCTTACTGCAACCTCTGTCTCCCTGGTTCCAGCAATTCTCCTGCTTCAGCCAGTTGAGTAGTTGGGATTACAGGTGCCTGCCACAATGCCTGGCTAATTTTTGTGTTTTTAGTAGAGATGGAGTTTTGCCATGTTGGCGAAGCTGGTCTCGAACTCCTGACCTCAGGTCATCTGCCTGCTTCGGCCTACTAAAGTGCTAAAATTACCAGTCTGAGCCTCCACACCTGGCCAGAGGCATTTTTGATGTGTCCCAAAAGTTTGAGGCCAGGCTAGGTAACATCGCAAAACTCTGTCTCAACAAAAAAATAAAAAATTAGCTAAGAGTGGTGGCATGCATTTGTGATCCCAGCTACACAGAGGGCTGAAATGGGAGGATTGTTTACGCCCTGCAGGCCAAAGCTGTAGTGAGCTGAGATCAACTGCTGCACTTCTATGTGGGTGACAGAGCAAAATTAAATAATAAATAAATGAACAAACGAATAATAAATAGGCTTAGAGAAAACCTTAAAACCAAGGTGCTTTTTACATGAGTTCAACCCAAAAGCAAAAAACTTCACGGCAAAATGCTGATCTCCTAAATGCAGGGATAATGACTGAGAAAGCATCTTGTAGTAGTCACGCTTTAAAAAAAAAAAAAAAGGCATGTTTTGGATATCAGTAAGTCATATTTTAATGTATCACTCACTGATGTCACCAGCTAGTGAAAAAACTACTAATGAATCTTTCCTGATTCCATATGTTAATGATGTGAGAAGTTATTACTTTAGAATTCATCACATGAATGTGTCAAGTGATATCCATACCTAAGGGAGCAGTAGTAAGGTGGATTTAATTACAAAACCTGAAAACCTGACATATCTATTTCACTGCAGGCTACACCTATGGCCTAAAATGTGACTGTATTGAATTTAAATATGAATCACATAAGAAGAAATACTGAGGGCAGTAATGGCGACAAATTTTCTTCTTTATGAGTATAGGTTGCAGCTAGTATAACATCTATTTGAAAACTCAAGAGTTCAAAAATATAGGATAAAATGAATATAGTAAGCCTATAGGCTAGTATTATATGGTTTGTGCAGAATTATCATAGTTTGTCTCATTAAAAGTAGTGTCAATCCATTTAAATTTAGCTTTAATGTTGATATATGTGAGTTTAATACTGTCGTTTGATACTAGCTGGCTGTTTTGCCCGTTAGTTGAGGATGTAGGTTATTCATTATGGTGATACTCTTTACCTTTTTGTAAGTTTTGGGATAACTGATACTGGTTGTTTCTTTCTGTGTATAGTACTTCTTTCAGAAGTTGTTGTAAAGCAGGCCTGGTGGTGATGAAATCTCTGGGTTCTTGCTTGTTGGCAAAAAAAATTATTTTTTCTTCACTTGTGAAACTTAGTTTGGCTGGATATGAAATTCTGGGTTGAAAGTTCTTCTCTTTAAGGATTTTGTATATTAACCCCCACTCTCTTCTGGCTTCTAGGGTTTCTACTGAGAGATCTGCTGTGAGACTGATGGGCTTCCCTTTATGGGTAACCCGACCTTTCTCTCTGGCTGCCCTTAATATTTTCTCCTTCATTTCAACTCTAATGAATCTGACAATTATGTGCCTTGGGGTTACTCTTCTTGAGGGATATCTTTGTGGGATTTGGTGTATTGCCTGGGGTTGAGTATTGTCATGCCTTACTAGGTTAGGAAAGTTTTCCTGGATAATATCCTGAAGAATATTTTCCAACTTGGACTCATTCTCTTTGTCACATTCAGGTACAACATTCTCATTTTCTCTCCCCCTTTGTCTTTCTCTCTTTTATTCTTCTTTTCTCTTTCTCTCTTTTATCCTTTTTCTTCTTTCTTTTTCTCTTACTTAAAAAAAAAAAGAAAAAAGAAAAGAAAAAAAAAGTAGTGTCAAAAACTGCAATTACTTTTGCACCAACCTAATTGTAGCAGGAATTGATTATGTCCTCTGATAGTTTCAAATGGAAATAGAGACAAGGATGTCTTGATTGTTCCATGACATTATCAACCCTATACATTTGGAATCATGGGTTAATTTATTTTCTTTCTCCTTATAGCCTGCATGTTTCTGTGGCCATTGGTGAGTCATCTTTGTTTGGGTTTCAATTATGTTTTCAATTTACATAAATTAGACTTATTTTAATAGATTTTTGAGGTGTTCCCAGCAAGGATACCTGGAAAGAATAATTACCAGACAACACAGGACTTTCTGAGGACTTTGGTCATCTCAGGCCTGGATCATTTCAGCTTCCTTGGTAGAAAAAGCCAGTTATGCCAGTTCACCAATAACTTGCAGGGTGGTCTAGTAACTGGAAAAAAAAAACATTCACGTTCTCTTTCTTGGATAAAGTCCTTAGAGATGATGTCATTTACTTTATCATTAATGTGGTGTTTGTTGTTGTTGTTGTTGTTTTGTGATTGAATCACTAGTGTTAACTTAAAATGTGTTGCTTTTCAGCTGCAGACAAGCTCCAAGTGATGTCAGTAGAGTCTGCAAGAAGATATGTGAATTTGTTTTCTAAAAGTGACACTGAAACACTAGTCAGCCACACATGTTTTTTTGAGAGTTTGCCTGCTACGACCAACCATATGTATTAAATGGCCTTAGACATGTGGTTTGATTTCTTGAAGCGGAAGAAAATGGGTCAACAGAATAGTATATAATGAGACACTAATACATGTAAAATTCTTTGTCTTTTAAGTTTACTTTTAGCTCTTCTAACAGTCTTATCAAGTATGTCTGTAATGTTGTCATCCTAAAAATTTGGGGACTATATCTGAAATATTTAAATACTTCAAGTGGATACAGCTAGTACACACTTTAAAGATGGGTTTTTTTTTTAAGTTTTATAGATTTAGGGGGTACAAGTCCAGTTATGTTTTATGGATATATTACATAGTATTGAAATCTGGGCTCTTAGGGTATGCATTTCTGAATAATGTACAATCTACTCATTAAATAATTTATCATCTTTCACTGTCCTCTGACTCCTATACTATTTTGAGTCTCCAAAGTCTATTATTCTACTCTATATGTTCATTGTACATATTCTT
Source organism: Cheracebus regulus (assembly GCA_963574635.1). Classification (NCBI taxonomy): domain Eukaryota; kingdom Metazoa; phylum Chordata; class Mammalia; order Primates; family Pitheciidae; genus Cheracebus; species Cheracebus regulus. The sequence continues at coordinate 20,461 of CAUYQU010074585.1, forward strand.
TGGCTCTCACTTTTGAGTGAGGACATATATTATTTGATTTTCTGTTTCAGGATTATTTCAGGTAAGAAAATATATAATATAAGATAATTATATATCTATAATGAAAATAGGCATAGAGATTCTAGATGTGTTTGGGTTATGTAAAAGGCAGCAATGCTGGTGTATCTCCATATACATCAGATTTAGGGTGTTATATCTACACACACACACATACACTCTCTCTCTCTCTCTGTCTCTCTCTATATATACATATATATATATCTATATATATATTAAAAAATATATATTTATATATATTACCCAAGATACTTTTTGTGTAGTTTAAGCCCAAAAGGTATAGGTTGAGCCTATATATAATTATATATAGACACAAAAATATATGCATACTCACACAGAAAATATGTTAGATATCTATATATAATGTGTGTACATACAAGTATACATATCTCTAATGTGTGTAAATGTATTGTATATGTATATAAAATATACAATATGTTACATAATGTATGTATATACCTATAACATATAAATGTGTATTATATATAGTCTAAAAAATTATATATATATATATATATATATGTATATATGTTGGACATTAAACAACCTAAACAATTAATTGCTATGGGAATTTTTAATTTATACTTTGTAACACCTTGAAATTCAGCACATCCTTTAATTATTATGTCTTTTCACCCTGATAATGACTTTCAAACTATAGTTCTAGAAGAAATAAGTTTTAGTGATCTACCTCATGATAGGTCTTAAAAAGGTATTATACACAATGCAAACAGAATTCTCCAGAATAGAAGAAAAATTTTGCAATCTATCCATCTGACAAAGGTGTAAAGTCCAGAATCTACAAGAAAGTTAAATAAATTTCCAAGGAAAACAAGAATCCCATCGAACAGTGGGCAAAGGATATCAACACACACTTCTCAAAAGACATTTATGCTGACAACAAACATATTTAAAAACACTGAGAATCACTGATCATCCAAGAAATGCAAATTACAACCACAATGAGATACAATCCTGGCAGTTAGAATGGCAATTATTAAAAAGTCAGGAAACAATAGAAGCTGGTGAGGCTGTGGAGAAACAGGAACACTTTTACATTGTAGATAAGGGTGTAAATAAGTTCAATCATTGTGGAAGACAGTGTGGCAATTTCTCAAGAATCTAGATCCAGAAATATTACTTGACTCAGCAATCCCATTAATGGACATTTTGGGTTGCTTTCAAGTCCTTGCTATTGGAAATACTGCTGCAATAAACATGCATGTAACCATTAATGAGAGGCTGGATAAGTAAAATGTGCTACATATATACCATACCTCATACTGAAACAGTATGTAGCTATCAAAAGGATGAGATCATGTTCTTTGCAGAGAAATGGATGAAGCTGGAAGCCATCATCCTCAGCAAACTCACACAGGAACAGAAAACCAAACACCACATGTTCTCAATCATAAGTGGGTGTTGAGCCATGAGAACACATGGTCACAGAAATGGGAACATCACATACCAGGGACTTTTGGAAGATGAGGGTAGATGGGAGGGAATTTAGAGGTTGAGTCAATAGGTGTACCAAACCACGATTGCACACACATACATATAAAACAAATCTGCACATTCTGCACACATATCTTCTTTCTTTGTTGTTGTGTTTTAAAAGAATTTTTTTTTATTGCATTTTAGGTTTTGGGGTACATGTGAAGAACATACAATATTGTTGCATAGGTACACATGTGGCAGTGTAATTTGTTGCCTTCCTCCGCTTCACCTATATCTAGCATTTCTCCCCATGCTATCTCCCCCAACTCCCCACCCCCCAACTGTCCCTCCCCTATTTCCCCCCAACATACCCCAGCGTATAGGGCTCCCCTCTCTGTGTCCATGTGTTCTCATTGTTCAACACCTGCCAATGAGTGAGAACATGCGGTGTTTGATTTTATGTTCTTGTGTCAGTTTGCTGAGAATGATGGTTTCCAGGTTCATCCATGTCCCTACAAAGGACGCAAACTCATCATTTTTGATGGCTGCATAATATTCAAAGAATTTTTAAAAAATTGTTGTCTATTTCAAAATTGCTGAGACTACATTTTAAATCTTTGGCCACAAAAAAATAAAAATAAAAAGAAGTCTTTGAGAAGTTAGATATGTTAATTAGCCATAAGTATGTATGTATGTATTTCCTTATTTTCAAGACAGAGTTTTATTTTCTCACTCAGGTTAGAGTGCAGTGGTGTGATCTCAGCTGACTGAAACTGCAACCTCTGCTTCTCAGGTTGAAGCAATCCTCTTGCCTCAGTGTCACAAGTATCTGAGATTACAGTGGGCACACCACCACAGGACACTTTTTTTTCCTTTGTATTTTTAGTAGAGAATGCATTTGATCATGTTGCCTAGGGTGATCTGGATCTCACGGGATCCACTCACCTCAGCCTCCCAAGATGCTTGGATTACAGGCATCAGCTGCTGTGCCCAGCCTAATTTGCTTTTTTTAATCATTTCACAATATATACAGATATATGTACCCCTTAAATACTATATGTAATTATTATTTCTTAGTTAAAATTTAAAAAAAAAAATTTAGATGTTCCAAGTTAGAAAACTGACTTATTTCTTACATGCAATATTCTTTCAGATACTTACCAGTTATTTACAACAGACTTTGAAAAAACTTTCTTCATAATCTCAGTGTGAAGGTTCTGACTCACTAAGAGTAGCTCTGAGTGATGCCCCACCATTGTCTCCTCTGTATAACCTAATCCTGATATAGTTGTATGTATCCCCTTGTTTATTTGTGTATTTTAAAAACTAATTCTTACAATTTTATCATATTCCAGTTTATACTCATGGAAATACTAATATCACCATCAGCAGTGAACTACTTTAGACTAATGGCCCTGCTATTTCAGTTAAATAAAAGGTTCTTTTTTGATACTGGTTTGTTTCTAACAATCTGGCTTAATTTTGGTAAAAAGGCAGTAAGTCATCTTATTATTCTGGCGTCCACTTTGCTCTTTTTTTTCTTCTTCTTCTTTTTTTGAGAGGAAGTCTCACTCTGTTGCCAAGGCTGCAGTATAGTGTTCTGATCTCTGGTAACTGCAATTTCCATCTCCCACATTCAAGTAATTCTGTTTCCTCAGCCTCTCAAGTAGCTGGGATTACAGGTGTGCATCACCAGGCCTGGCTAGTTTTTGTATTTTTAGTAGAGACAAAGTTTCATCATGTTGGCCAGGCTTATCTCAAACTTGTGACCTCAGGTGATCTGCCCACCTTGGCTTCCCAAAGTGTTGGGATTACAGACATGAAACACCCATGCCCTGCCACTTTGCTCTTTTTAGAGGTGGGATGTAGCAGAATTAGAGAAGGCCCTATAATTCTTATTAAAGTTTTATTGTACCAATCACCAGTTCCCAACTACTAAGAAAGGAACTTTACCCTGTTAGAAACGTTTTAGAATAGACTTGAGCTTTAATTATCTAGCTGGATCACATGTCATTGTCAGTTTTGATCTATAAAAATGGTGATTTCACAAATCAACCTCTTAGTATCCTAGTCTATATGAATATCATCTGTCAGAGGAAATGTATAACTAATCTTGGCTTATTAAAGTGGACCCTGGTTATTAATTGTGACAAAAATGTCCTTTTAATAATATTGTTCAAGCATAAGTTTTGCAGGTGCTCCTAACTCACCCAATTCCATAGTTAATGAACACAAAGTCTCTCTAGGATGCAGTTCTTTTTCCTATGCTTTTTGAGTGCCTTGACCCTGTGTGGAAAACATTTATAATTCATCTGCTAATTTGCAAGTTAAATATTTAAACTTTGAGCAGGTATGAAGACAAACAGATTCATTTCTGTTTGGTAACTTGCTATCATGCAGAAGAAGAATGTTTTAGTTATTTAGAAATTAGTAGCCCTGAGATTCTCACAAAGTAGCACTTCAATTATGTTGACAATGCATGGAATATTTAATTTATGTTACACACTCTATTAAATTTTATCTATGGATGTCTATTGTTATACAAAGTTCATTCATGGAATTTTTTTTTCACCTGTATGGAAGTCATCCTTACAAGATGTGATTAAAAGTATTATTTTAATACCTTATGCTTTGGATGTTTGATTAGACTCTTGGTTACAAGACTGAACAACAAGTATAAAGGAAATGTATTTTGATACAAAGTCAATTAAACATATCTATGTAACAATTTACCCATATAACCCAGAAGATAAAGGATAATACATAAAATAAAAATTAAAAAAAAAGACACCATGCTATCTACCTCCATAAAAACAAATGAAAATATCTGCACCTCCATGTTCATTGCAACAGTATTCCCAACAACCAGGATGTGAAATCAACCATATTGTCTGTGCATGAATGAATGAATGAATAAGGAACATGTGGTATACACAGATCATATAATCTATCAAGCTTTTTAAGAAAAAAAATTGTTATTTAAGACAACATAAATGGTCTGGTGCAATGGCTCACCCTTGTAATCCCAACACTTTGAGAGCCAGAGGTGTATGGATCATGAAGTCAGGAGTTGGAGACCAGCGTGATCAACATGGTGAAACCTTGTCTTTATTAAAATACAAAAATTAGCTGGGGTTGGTGTTGCCTGCCTGTAACCCCAGCTATTCAGGAGGCTGAGACTGAAGCAGGAGAATCACTTGAACTCAGGAGTCGGAAGTTGCAGTGAGTAGAGTGGAGATCACACTAGTGCTCCAGCCTGGGTAACAGAGAAAGAGATTCCATCACAAAAAAAGAAAGACATGAATGAATGTGGCAATGTTATGTTGAGTCAAATAAGACAGGGACAGAATGACAAATACTGTAGGATCTCACTCATATGTGGAATCTATGAAAAAAGTCAGACTCATAGAAACAGAGAAGAGATCTATTGTGCCAACATTATGCCTATAGTTAACAATGTATCTTATACTTAATGTATCTTGTAGAGTTTGAATTCTAAAATTTCTTGATACAAAAAAAATTATTATGTGAAGTGACAGACATATCACTTAGCTTGATTTAGTTTTCCCAGATCATAAATATATCTCAAAACATTGTGTTGCACATTATAAATATATTCAATTTTTACTTGTATATTGGAAAATTAATTAATTATAAAATACCCTCCTGGTTACTCTATCTTGTCATTGTATCTCACTGATAGGTTCAACTGGGCATCCATGGTTTCAGCCTTTCAAATAGGTATTTGTCTGTGATTATTGTTTTCCCATGACTCTAAATCATAAACGTGAATAAAGCAATATGAAATCTACTCATGTCGATGAGATATGGAGGGAGACCCCTCATAATAATTTTTCAGAAAGCTAGGCCAGAGCTCAATACCACCTTTTTAAAAAATAATAATAACAATAATTTGTGTTTTTTTCTGTTAGAAGATGTAGTTCTTTGACAGAAATGGCAAGGTTTCTCTTCACAGGAGAGTGCAGAATGAGAAGAAATATGGGTTTATATTTTTGGTTTCAAGACTTGTAAATGAAACAGATGCAGGAGACAGATAAAAGGAATTTATATTTTTTATTTTAATCAAATATTTTTATTTCCTAGGACCATTACTGCACCTAATGTTAAAAGCTGTGTCTCCTGTGTGTGTTCACATCAGGCACTTCTTTTTTTTCTACAGAAGATAGTTTGTTGGCTGTTTTGTTTATTTGGTTCCAAATATTCTCACATGTTATTGCTCTTCTGTGATTCAGGCCTTTGGAATCAGTTCTACACATATGATACCCAGTCATTTAAGATCATGTTATTCTGTAAATATTAATAGTAAAGGGGCCATATTATATTGTGATGTCATAATACATGCAAATTAGGACATCATACAATATTGTGATGTCATAATACACACAAATTATGACATCATAATATATTGTAACATCATAATACAGGCATATTTTGACATCACAATATATCATGATGTCATAACACATACCAATTATGACATCATGATATATTGTGATGTCATAATACACACAAATTATGAAATCATAATATATTGTGACATCATAATACAGGCAAATTATGACATCATAATATATTGTGACGTCATTATACTTGCAAATTAAGAAATCACAATATATTGTGACATCATAATACATACAAATTATGACATCATGATATATTGTGATATCATAATACATGGAAATTATGATGTCATAATATATTGTGACATCATAATAAATGCAAATTATGACATCATAGTATATTGTGATGTGGTAATGCGTACTGTAATAGAATGTATTGTGATGTCATAATGTAGACAAATCATGGCATCTAATACACACAAATTAGGGCAACAAAATATATTTTGACGTCAAAATACATACAAATTATGACATCATACTATATTGTGATGTCACAATACATACAAATTATGACATCATACAATATTCTGACATCATAATACACACAAATTATGACATCACAATATATTGTGACATCATAATACATGCAGATTATGACATCATAATATATTGTGATGTCATAATATGTACTGTAATATAATATATTGTGATGTTATAGCATACACAAATTACGATATCGACTACACAGAAATTAGGGCATCAATATATATTTTGACGTCAAAATACATACA